>JAHBCN010009949.1:0-33497 GCA_019359885.1 Listronotus oregonensis | reverse complement strand
TATATATATATATATATATATATATATATGTTAGCTTATCTGGCATCCTACCTATGTCTCTTTCGACGTATGACGTAATCCAATCTTGGTGGGGCCCGAATAATCAAAAATTTTGGTATTTGATGGCATTTTAAAGAGTCGACAGTCAGTCGGCGTCTAAAGCTTGTAAACGAAGTAAATAAAATAAGTTGATGCGATTTTAGTGTATTATTTGATTAAAATTGATTTAAAATTAGTAAAATTACCTAAAAACTATCATCAGAGGGATGCCTTTTTTGCTTAAAAGAAAAGGAAGAACGTGTTTTTAACATTTTTGTGCGGAAATAAAAAGGCGGACAGTAAAAAATCGAAGTGCAGATCCTGGCGACGGTAGTGAGAGTGAACCTGAAATGGTTACAAGACAAAGTGAACTATCTGTGAATGACAAAATGTTACGAATGTTTGAACTTCAGCAGAAAAATAAGGGAAACTTAAAAACCAAATGATGCAAGTTTTATCTACAATGGCCAACGCCCAAGCATCAACAAGTACAAGCTGCGCAAATGTTCGGCGAGCCCAGCGCCATCTGTGTTTCATCCGAGATTAAAGAATGCTTCATCGTCGCAGATTCAATTGTCAATTTTTGACCCAGATGACACTCCGTTTAGTGTTATTGAGTGGATGGATGACGTCACCAGAATACAAATGGAACTTTGTATTTCGACACTTTAATTGTTCTAAAAGCTGGTGAGGCTCTTCGTGTCGAGAAACCCCCGTTTTTATAAACACTGGAAGCCTCTTGTGCGTGATTGGGCATCATTTGGGCGCGATTTTGAAATCGTTTTCCTGAACAAGGTAGCCGGCTACACGAGTGCGCGTTGTCTGGCTATTTTAATTTCGAATTTTTCTTCATTAGTGGAATATGGCAGTTCTAAACTTGCGTCGATTAAGCGATTTTACCCCGATTTTCCTGGAATATTGTGCTAAGTCTTTGAATTTGACATTCAGGATACGGAAGTTGCAACAGAATTTGTGTTCAACGCCGGACTGTGAATCGGAATTATTAAAACTCTTAGCTGTATGCGATGCTCGCAAAATGTGCGAAGGATAAGCAGCGTCGATCGTTCCGTAGTTCCAACGATTTTCGCAAAACGGGATTTTCATGTGATGAATATGAGGTTTTTCAAAAAAAAGTCGTAAATGTCATCGGTATGGACATAAACAAGACGTGAAAATTTTCGAAATTCGAAAGTGAGTGCAAAAAACTTAACTGAAAAGGAAATGATACAGACTTAAAAGGTACAGGGCAAGATTGTTTTATTTTAAAAAAGCCTGGAACAGTGAACCCGTTTGCTACCGAAAAAATGGTTTTCCCAAAAGAGATTGCTTCCCAAAGAGTCAATACTACTCATGACCCCCTGTTTTCAATTGATACTGAGTATACGCATTGATAAGAATATTTAAGTGCGGACGGACGAAAAATTTTGGGTTTCCAAAAAACAATTTTTTAAACTGTCATAAACAAAAAGTAGCGGACAAGGGAAAAAAATTAAATTTTAGGTTGGGTGAAAAAACCCGTTCGTTTGCGCCTGTCACTTATCATATTCGGAGCGACTGCAAGTTAAGCAAATTATCGATGAACAATCACACGTATCGACAAGGCACTTGGAACGCTTAAGGATCGAATACTTTGTTTATATTATTATGAGAGTTTTATTAAATTTGATGTTGGGCGTTTTGATTCCCGCCGAAACTATAAATAAAAATAATGGACTTAAAAATTTACGAGAGGTTTTAAACGTTTTGTTAAAAGTTTGGGTTTGTACTGAACTTAAAAGTTTTTTTTAAAAAATGTAAAATATTTAGGCGTTATTATAGAGATTGTTTGAGTATACCTAGTATGAGAAAAGTCAATTTTTAAAAACAGTTGCTCTGATGTGGGAAAAATTGGAATTTTAAACTTTTGGGTTTTTAGAGAAAAAATTTTACTTGAATTCTATATTGTTACGTAAAGGATAAAAATTTGAATGGAAACAAGAGATTAAGAAAATAAGGAACAAAAAACAAATCCGTAATAAAAAGTGAGTTAAAACAGTGCTGTATGCTGTTGAGATGAACTGGTTATAGAAAACAGAAATGGCATATGGTGAAAAAATAAAGGAACTTTCAAATCCTGAGATAACCCATTGTCTACCAAAGAGGAAGCCCCAGGCAAAAAGCACAGGGAGGACAACTGTAGAGCTCATGGCACTGCTTATTTCCTTAAAGAAAAATAAAAGTGGGTTTGGGGAATTTTGAATGATCCCGAAAAAAAAACGGGGTTGGTAATTAGATTCCTAAATTTAGTTTGGCAAAAATAAGGTCCCCAAACTAAATTTGCTAGGTCCCTGAAAAAAGGAATCGGGGTTGGGAAATAAGATCCCTAAATTGTTGGGAAAAATGAGGTCCCCAAACGAAATTTAGGCTGATCCCCGAAAAAAAAATCGGGTTTGTACTAAGATCCCTAAATTTAGTTTGGAAAAAGAGGCTCCAAATGAAATTTAGGCTAAGGAAAAAAAAAAAAAAAAAAAAAAAAAGGCCCCAAAAGTAGGTTTGGGCTCAAAATTAAAATTAACAATTTTGTTTCTTTTTTTTTGTTTACAGTTTGTCAGCGGTGCGAGGACGCCCCCCGGGGTCAGGAAGGCCGTGTTAGTTATTGGCATCCTACCTATGTCTCTTTCGACGAGACGGGAATCCAACTTGGGGGGCGAAAATCAAGAATTGTGAAATTTTCTTATGTTCATTTTTAAAGAGTCGAATCTGGCGTCTAAAACTTTGTAAACGAAGTAAATAAAATAAGTTGTTATGGATTTTAGTGTATTATTTGATTAAAATTGATTTAAAATTATAAAAAATTACCTAAAAACTATCATATATATATATATATATATATATATATATATATATATATATATATATATATATATATATATATATATATATATATATATATATATATGTATATATATATATATATATATATATATATATATATATATATATATATATATATATATATGTATATATATATATATATATATATATATATATATATATATATATATATATATATATATATATATATATATATATATATATATATATAAACGTAAATGAAAATGCACAATTAAATCATTTGCTTGCAATAGAAGAGAATTTAAACAATTACATACGAAACATTTTAAAGAAATCGCGAGAAACAGAAAAAAATAATAAGCAAACTTCATATGGGAAAGTCCAATGAACGCTTAAAAATGGTATTTAAGCCATATTAAATTAAACCCACTAGCAAGGCTCACCCAAATGCAAAAAAATGATCGGCTCACATTTTACCAACGGATTTTAGATTGAATTAATTTAAACAATTTAAAAAAATAGTTTTATGGACCGACGAGTCTACCTTTTCTACAAGTGGCTTATTTAACCGAAAAAATACCAGACAATGGACAAGAAAATCCTTATTTTTATAGATAATTTAAGTTTTAAAGGCAGCAATCCGTAAATGTGTGGTGTGGTATCCTGAGCGATCGAGTTATTGGTCCGTATTTTTTTGATACTGTTTTAAATGGAGCCCGCTATTTAGATTTCTTGGAAAACGAGCTAGAAGAATATTTAAACCATCTGCCTTTGAATATGTTACAAAATATAATTGTTTAATAGGATGGGGTACTCACAATATTCATGATGTGGTTAATCACTCAACTGAGAGGTTTCCTGAAGGGATCGGAAGAAATGCGCTAATTAAATGGCCTGTAAATAACCCCGATTTGACACCCATGGATGCGTTTCTTTGAGGTTATATACAAAACCGTGTATACAGCCACCAAATTGAAAACTTCAATCATCTTAAAGATTTAATACGGAATAAAATAAATCATTGAAATGAAAATAACCCAGCATTTATAGCAGGTGAATTAGACAAACTTCGAAGAATATCTACTTATACCAGGTGTTGAAGAAAATGGAGGCCCGGTAGAGCATCTTTATATTTAATTACGCATTGTTTTTGCTATTGTTACATTTCTACATTTCTTAATCTGACAGTATGTTTAATGAAACACTTGATAATTATGATATTAATAAGCGAATATTTTAGAAATGGTTGAATTTAGGTATATGGTATGAATCGAAAAATTTATTTATATACCGCCTGCATGGTGCATCGCCAGACTGGCCACAGGAAATCCCATGTAAATTTAGATACATTGAAATATTGGCCCCTATTTAATTTTGCTGCACAAAATTGTATTAGACTATTTGAAGACGTTGATAAGATTATCTTACATTCTAAATTTCTTTTTCTGATAAGACAATTAAAAGTTATTTAAGAAAACTATTTGTAAAATCGTTGCATACCTGCTACATACCTTAACGAATCCACCAGTAATAAATAAAATGTCTTGTCAACTTTTTAATTGACGTTTTACTTTGTATTTGTTATTTCAAAATGTTTTACAGTATTGAAGAGAAAATAACAATGATTAATTGGTATTACATGGAAAATAGTTATCGAAGAGTATCCGACATGTTCTCTAGGTTTTTTTCCTGACAGACACAAGTTTGAGACAAAAGGTACTATTATTAATAAATGCAGCTGCTTAGAGCGAAATAATAATGTACTCGATGAAAGAGCTCAAGGAAATAATCCCGATTTAGATGTTTTAGTTCATGTAGAAGAAAATAAAGGAATTAGCACCAGGCTTCTTGGCAAAGTTGTAGGAAAGGATCACAGCACACCACTACGCAAATTAAAGAAATATAAATATCATCCGTACAAATATCAAAGACATCAGGAATTAAGGAAAAGCGATGAGATCCGAAGAGCAGATTTTTGTTTTGAAGTTATGGAATGGCGAATAATGATAGGGACTCTTTACTCAATACATTTATTTTAGTGACGAAATGCACTTTCACATTAAAATGAACCAAACGTTCAAAACATCAGACACTGGAGCAAAGAAATGAACACAGATTTGTATCTATGACTCAATACCCTCAAAAGGTAAACGTTTGGGCGGGTATATTTGGACATCGGATTATTGACCTTTTTTCTTGCATCACAACACAGAAACTTTTTAGAACTATTACAAAATCAAGTGGGGCTGACATTGGAAGAAGTTGCACCTGACAATTAAGACATTTGGTTTCAAATGAATTGTCCTGCACACAATTCACGAGAAGTAAGGGAATATGTTTAAAATGTTTTCAATGGACTCGACAATCAGGACCAAATTACACCATAAATTGGCCAGTCAGGTCTCCTGATCTTCGCCAAACGTGATTTTTTCCTTTGGGGTCATATCAAAATGTTATTTACAATTTGAGTTATCAAAATTTAGAAGAATTAAAAGCTTCAATTTCATATGCGATCGACTATCGGCATTTTAACTTCATAATGTGAGAACTGAATTTTATAACCGTTTAGGATATTGCTTAGCAGTAAACGGAGGTCTGAGCATCTAATTAAAAATATTACCTTTTTAGTTTCAATGTGTTGTGTTAAAAAGTATTTTTAGACAGTTTTTAAGTGTGTTTTCACCTATAAAATTGTTCAGTTATATAAAAATCTTATTATGTAGTTCAATGTAATTACTTGTATTTATTAAAAAATGATTACAACCATTATTTTCTGTTCAATACTGTAAAACATGTTGAAATAACTAATACAAAGTAAAACGTGAATTAAAAAGTTGACAAGACATTTTATTTATTACTGGTGGATTTATTAAGTGTAGCAGATATGCAACGATTTTACAAATAGTTTTCCTTAAATAACTTTTAATTGCCTTATCAGAAAAAACGAAATTTGGTAAGGGGGAGCTAATCTAAAAAATAAAATTTTTGTTTTTCCCTGTATACTGATCATTTTTAATTTTTTTTATGGGTAAAATAAAAGTATTTTTCGTACCTACCTAACTATACTTTTAAATTTTTTTCAGAAAAAAACAGGAGATGTACAGTCCTTGTTGGATGATGCTGTATTGTATCCTTCATTATTTAAAATAATAAAGAAAAAAACCTAAATTTCTATTTTAAAAAATTGAAAATTTTAAATTTTTGCTTATTGTGAACATAAAAGAAAATTTTTTAAACCCTTTGAAATTAAATTTAATATTTTTTTTTATAAAAATTTCCAGTTCGAGAGTCCTAAAGCTACAAAGGCACCAAAAAGTCTTTCTTCCTTCGAGCACAATAAGAAATTTCGAAACGGTAAATCACAGCCACTGAAAAAATCACCAAAACGTATATAAAAGAGGTCCGGTTCAATACCTGCTTGGGAAGCGTGCGGGTCGTTTGCACGAAGGATGGCAGACGAAACGCACCCACAAGACACGACGGTCTGCGCGAGACTTTGATGCGACTGCGGCTGCGATATAAACGGAAAATGAATGGGATGAGACGATGAGACCGTTCGGAAACGGTCGGATGAGATCGTTGAAAATCGGAGCTTTTGCAAAGTTTCTTTGGTCCTGCTTGCGAGTCCTGCCTGCAAGCGAATTGATTCCTGTTTCATTGAAAAGGGCAATATTGAGACTTCGTATATCGTGATGGAAAATTTTCGAAAATATATATTTGGAAATATTTTCAGAAATATATCAGGAAACTTTGGAAATATATGAAGATGTTGAAATAAAAACTAAAAAAAACTAAACATTAATTGAGAGTTTATTATACAGGGATGCGCAAAAGTCCGGAATAAAATTAATATCTTTTTAACCAGTAACTTGGGAAAAAATAAAACACGTCAATTAAATTTTTAAATTTACGATTTTTTTGGTAAATTAAAATTTTTTAACCCCCAGCTGCAACCCTTCCCCCTTTTTTTTTTTTTTTAAAGCAAACCTATGTCGTAGGGCTCATTTAAAACCTCGTAAAAAAAGGAATCTAAACCCTAACCTTTTTTAAAAAAAATGTGGTTACCAGAAAAAGAGAAAAACTCTTTAAAACAAAAAAATTAGAATACCTACTTAGTGCTATCTACGGGTGAATTAACGTAAAAAATGCTGAAAATGCCCCCCACCCTCTACTTGGCAGGCTCCTAGGCGATGGTAAACGTCTAGGAATTTGAATGGCCCCCAGCCGGTATGTTATGTGATTCCCCTCTAATTCTGTTTTTTTAAAACTTCAAATTAGCTGGCCTATTTTTTTTAAACCTTTTTTCAGATATCCCCAAAAAAAAAAACTAATGGCGTTAAGTCTGGGGATCGTGGCGGGCCATTTAAACCACGTCCCAAACCAGGCCTGCAAATATTTCATCAAATATTCTCTGACGTTAATAATAAAAATGTGGGGAGGGGTCCTGTTGAACCAAAGTGTTTTAGTGGGGGTACTGGGTCTGCTTATTGGGAAACATAAAGAAAGCAGGGCCAATTCAAAGCGTAAAAGTCTAAGTAGTGTGCAGCTGTGTCTTTAAAAGTATGGCCCTAATATTTGTTGTTGATGATGCCCGCCCCAAAATTTACTTGAGGACGTTATGAGCTTGCATATCCAGTTTTGGGTTTCCTGACTCCAGAATCGATAATTGTGCCTGTTAACTACCCATTTAAATAAAAAGTGGTTGTCCGAAAAGAGTATGTTTAGTGGAAACCCATTATTCGTACATCGCCTCATTATTTCCCCAAATTGCAAACCCCGTCATAGCATTTCAAGAGCTCTGGACAAGATATACCCATATGGGTGGATTTTTGTTTTCAAAACCCCCAATCTAGCAACGCAGGGTTGTTTTGGGCCAAGAAACCGGCAAATGTGGATCTTCCTGCAGAGATCGGCTGTCCAATTTTTTTCTTCGTCTAAAAAAAATCCCGGGCCCCTTGGGCAAGTCCTTCACTGACCCGTTTTAAATTTTGTGTAAGATCTTACTCACAGTAGCCTGGGAAATGTGATTTTCCGGGTATTTTCAAAATAAAGTAACATTTACTTTGACCCGCATTTTCCCCCCATCCCAAAATTAAATTCTGATACGTTTCTCTCTGACATTACCATTTTTGTTTGGCAAATTAAAAAGAAACTTTGAAGGTCACTTAATAAACTAAACAGATTTAAATTTTTTACCCAGAAATGCCAAATTTTAAAACTGAGTCAAATTTTTTTCTTATAGGCATTAATTTTTGTAAAAAAATTTAAAAACCCTTTTTTTTTTTTAAGCACTGCCACCAATTGTTGGGATTATAATAATTTTATGTGTAATTTTTTCAAAAAAAATTCCAAAGAATGTTGATGTAAATTCGTTATCATTTTTACATAATCAATAAAATTTTTTTTCTCCTGCCCAGGTTTCGTTCTTAAAATTTCTAAACTTTGAAATAGGTACTGTGACCCTTTAAATTGTTAGCAGTGTACATCATCAATGCTGAATGGAATTTTTTTTTTTTATTTGCAATTTTAAATTTCCCCGTAGATAGCATTTTTAAGGTTTTTTAACTTTTGTTTTTAAAAGAGTTTTTCTATTTCCTGGAAACCCAATTTTTTAAAAAAGGGGTAGGGTCAGATTCCATTTTTAAAAAAATGAGCCCCAGACATAGGTTTGCATTTGAATTGAAAAAAGCGTAAATTTAAAAATCAATTGACGTGTTTCAGCTTTTTTTTCCTGGGTTACTGGTTAAAATTTTTAATTTTTTTCCGACTTTTGCATCCCTGTATGAAATTTACCTAAATGGTCAGATCTGGCCGGATTTTCATGAGAGCGTAGACCTGGGGATTTGAGAAACGAGTTTAATTTGGGTGGTTTTTCAAAAAATGAAAAATATCTGGCTCAAAATCAAGTAGAATGTAGGTAAGAAAATTGCAGAATAAGAAAATTTAAAAAACAAAATAATAAAATTAACAATCTAAAATACAGTCGCATAAGACGATGGACGACACGATAGATAGAACCAATGAGCTAACATCATAGATAGAGAAAGCATTTCATTCATAAACGCAATGGGAGAGTTGCGCCAAATTTTTTGTTATTTTTTGATAGAATGGTACAAGCATAGTTTTACTTTTTAAAAAATGGAATTTTTCCACCTTACACACTTGGATGCCTTACCTTTTTGTTATTAAAAGTACTTACAAAAACTGAAATTTATCCCATTGTCAAAAAATTACCCAAACAAAAAAAAACTTTTTAACAAAACCCCATTTTAAAAATGTGTCATCTGTCGAGCGAAGCCATGGATTCTAAAAGGGAAAAGGGTCACCCACTCTGTGTTACAAAAAAGGCCCCCCAGTTGAAATGGCGTTGTGTTCCAGAGGGCCGTTTTTTAAAACCAAAATTTTCGGCAAGGTCATTTGGGGTCATTGGTTCCCCGCCACCAGCGCCTCCTAGTGATCACTTTTTTTAAAACAGCATAAAAGGGTGCCCGTTTACTTTTTGAATCCAGAGCGAAGCTGAAGGTGGGGAAGTAGGGCTACGAAAAAACCGCCGTTGTCACGTTGTCGCGCCTTTATTAGTAGCTGTCCAAAAAAAAAATATATTTTGACATCATTACTTTTCGTAATATTTTTAGTGATAAATATAACAAATATTATTCACAGTTTAAAATACAATAGTGAGTTATTTTATGTAATTTTAGGGAAAAAATTAATAAATTTAATAATAAACTATCAAGTAAAAAGAAACAGAAAAAATATTGGCAGCCACGCTTTACGACAAAATAGATCTGAGTAACCATTTTCCCGGGGGTTTTGGGGGATGTTATTGTTTGAGTACAAAGGTTCATTCATTAGAAGAACAAAAATTTCGTTTAATGCCACCTATTGCAAATCATTTTCTTCCAGTTAAACAAGGCCTTGATAGAACCCAAAAATTTTTTTAGCCAGTAACTTTTTCTTTTTATCCGATAGCAAATTTGATTGTTGACATTTCCCAAAAAGGGCCATTTTTAATGAGTGAAATTGTCATCCAAAAAATTAAAAATTAAAAAACCCTTAATATAAAAAAAAATTTGTAATAAAAAAACAAAAAAAAAAAACTACTTTTTTAAAAAAAAAATTAAAATGACCACTAGGCCCAAATTTTGGGAATTAATCAAGATATATCTTCACGATATCATCACACCTTGAATATTGTATTCAGCATCAATGCCGTCTTCATGGGAGTGCATTTAACTTTTTCTAAAGCAAGAATAGCCAACAAGCAAAATCGGTGAATTCCGGGGATCGAGATTTTATTATTCGTCGTAATAATATACCTATTTTTTTTGGGAAAATTTAAATTTTTTAGGGAAAATTTTTATGCACAAAGTATAAGCCCTAAAAGAAATCTTTTTTTTTTTTGATTTTAAACGATTCTTATTTTTTTTGATATTTCCAAAACCTTTTTCCCAAAAAACGTTCCAAAAACCAATATTTTCATTTTACTGGCAATATTTTAATATACAATACTATACACACCAGATGCTCAAGGGGAACACTTTCATAAAGTAAATTTTAATTTTGGAATTGGCAAAAAATAGTTGTTTTTAGGTTTTATAAAAAATGACAAATAATCAAGTGGTTACATTACCAAATACCTACTACAATTTTTTGTTTTGCTGGTTAATCAATGACGATTTTTCTATTCATGCTTTAATCCTCATATAACCTCCCAAGGGATGTAATTCCAAAAAACAGATTATTTTAATTCGTTATCAATAGCCTACATACCAATTTTTATACTTTCAAGTTCAGAAATAACGAAGTTTCAGGCTTTATATTAAAGGGATAGATAAATAAGCGGTTAAACACACAAAGGCTTAGTGGTGGGAATTAAACCAAATTAATTAAATTTGGAGAACAATTTGTTTGAGAGACAAATTGTATAGAAACGGACTTGCTTAATGAATAAATTATTTGAAAGGAAAGTTCAGCTAAGTTTATTTGCAGAACAAAAAGAGATTTTTATCACTGACTAAAAAAAATGTTTAAGAATTCAGTCCTGTTTAGTGTAAAGTAAAATTTCTAATCTCTAAAATCGTTATTTTGATTAAATAAATCTATAATAAAAAAAGGCTTTCTTTCTGGATGATTCCGAATTTATTCCTAATATCTAAAGAAAATTCTCAGGACAGTCCCCGAAGACCTAAAGCCTAAGTACAGGGTGTCCCATTTTCGACACTTTTATAGGGTATCTCCGTATTTTTTAGTGCTATCAAAAAAGTAATGTAGGCGTTATGTGCTGACGAGAATATTTTTCTTTTCCGTATTCAACCTGACAGAACTTAGGGGACTAACAGTGTAAATAAAGTGACTTTTTTCAAAAACGGTTATTATTAGCGACATGAATGAAGAGTACCTAATTTTTAGCCAATAGTTACAGGATTGTACAAAAACATTGTCAGAAGTTCTTATTAATATAGGGCATATAAAAGAGGGTCATGAGCGTCACAGCTAATCCCTCCCAGCATCTGTAAGTCATTCACAAACTTTCTTTGATAGTAATTTAAAGAGTCTTTTTTGGTATTACATCTCATTAAAATAAAATTAAAATATACCTGTTGGTTCAATAATTATGTTTAAAAAACTTGGATGCTTCGATTGGAGCTCTTTGGAAACCAATATTCTCGGTGAAGAGGCCTATACGAAAGAAGTTTATATGAACTTAGTAGTATTCTTTTCACGTGTTTTTTTTATATCTGAAAGATATCCCACATTTTCCCAGACATCCTGTATACCGTGGGTGTTTCGACTAAAATAGGAGGTAGTTTATTAACACAGGACTGAAAAATTTGGAGGTTTGGGAGGGGGGTAAGAAAAACCTCTGCAGGCAGCAAATTTCACAATATAGACACTTTGGGGTTATTGGAAAAAAGAAAGTAAAAAGTTCGGGACCTTTTCAGATTGTATATAAAAAGATGCATGTGAGTGGCACTCCGTGTGGGTTATTAAGGGGAGAAATTATATTGGCTAATTCCTCTATGTGAAAGCCGTGAAAATACCTACAAAAAAGCGACAGACAACTACTCGATGAGTAAAAGTGAGTTCATTAATAAGGTAAATGGTTCTTCCTTCCATGGACTTAATCCGGCTTGATTTCGGACACATACAAAGTATACAGATTAAAAACGGAGACATACTTTCTAGCGCGAAAATTTAATGTAAGCTTTTTTGAAGCTCCTGAAACTATGTAAGGGATTTGTACCGCATAAGGCAATTTTCGAAAATAATGCCTATAAAGTTAAATAACACTTTATTCTATTGTGAAAATTCAAAGTTTCAATTTGGACCATTTTATTTTATTTATAATAAGTCCAAGTATTTTTAAAATTACATGAATTGGGTAATTTAGATGGATACCAAAAATTTTAAACTTGTTTTTTATTTTTCGCCATTTTACTATTTTTTTAAATAAAATATTAAAAAACGTGTAAAATGGCAAAAATCCAATTAAAATAGCAAATTTGAAGGTTTTTTTTGGTACTTGTCATTCTGAATTTTTTACCAATTCATTGTAGATTTAAATAAAGATACTTGGACTTATTATAAATACAATAAAATGGCCCAAACTTTGAATTACGGTTTTTTTAGTGTAGATGCAATTTACTAAGACAGTGGTCATTGACCGTTTGTTATTTCTTTGAACGGATTTATATGTATAACGGCGGTTTGCACCACTAACCCTTAAAAGTTCACAATAACTAAGTAGCACTTAGTATTAAGGTTGACCTTAACTATTAATAGCTTTGCACAAGTTACACTTATTATTTTCTTAGTTAAGTATTAAAAATGCTTGGCAACATTGTAAAAATATTCCAGTTTTGATGTTTGGTAACTAGAACCGCATTATAAGTATTGAAGAAAGAGACAAATTGAGCGAAAATTAAATTTTTGTTCCCCAAAAAGTTCAAATTCGTTTCTTACAGTTCATTTTTGAACAAAAATACGGTTTTTATTTGTGTAATTGTTAATTATTTATCGTGCGCATTCATAATGAGTAGCAGCAACCGAGAAAAATAAAATAGAAAAAGGGCTCCAAACTTTTCAGTTAGGGAAAATTATTAAATATAATCCACGATTATAAATCAGTTATTTTTTTAATATTGCAAAAAATTTTACAGACGGACTTTTGAATTAAAATATGAAAAACGGCCTAAACTTCTTAACTCTTGATCTGTCGGGCTATAAATTATTAAGAAAAGAAATTAGATTATTTTATTTTATAAATGTGAATAAAATGAATAAGGGCATAATTTGAGATAGTTTTTGATTTTTTCCAGACTTTCTTCCAACAAAATTTATAATATTTATTTGTTACATTGAAAAGGGTTAAAATTTGCACCCATAATGGTTTTTCCATTCTATCATTGTATTGAATGTTGACTTGTATTGTCGACATGTATTTGATTTGTTTACTCGAAAACGGCAAAATTAACAAAGAAAATGCACTGGACAAAAAATTTTCTATATAAATAGTTTTCAGAATGCATTTTCTCAATTGCATAATTCAAACTTAAAAAAAAAGATTAGGTCATTATTTAAAATATTTATTTTAAATTAATTTTGAAAATTCACAAACACAACACAAATAATTTAACGCTTTTACCACCAAAACAATAAAACTTTTTATTTTTGAGGTTATAAAATTACAAAAGTATCACTTAAGCCAAAAATCTGGCTTATCTTAGTATTAGTTTTAAGTGACAGTTAACCGTTAAGTGTAAGTTGTGCAAACGAAATCTTACACTTAAGTATCACTTAAAGTTAAGGTTGACCTAAGTATCACTGGTGCAAACCGCTGTAAATATGTATTTTAATAAATTATATTTATATAACCTTATTTTAACTGATTTTAAATTTTGCTACATATTTTCTGTAAAAAGTTTATAGCCAAATGGGAAAAATGCATTTTAAATTTCCTTTATAACTGGTGATGTTTTACCCGGGTAAATTCCTAATATTATCAAATGGTATACAATATAGATCTTATAGTAGGTGTACATCCAAATTAGTTTTTAAATGTTAAATATTTAACTAAAATTAATAAAAAAATCTAAATTCTGGGGTAAACGGTGACGTCACAAACATCACCTTTATCTGAGGACAAATAGTAGAAATCGAGCATTTCTGTAATTCTACCACCCTTGAGTAAAGGGTTAGTACCGTCATAGTTCTTTCGCGACAGCGAACATAACTGTGTTTTTGAGGTATTAAACTGTATTTTATCCATCCTGTAAATTAAGTTTTTTGCTAATAATAAATTCAAAAAAATCAGCCTATTTCCCAGACATACGCCTACAAAACTTTTTATTCCCGATTTTGATACCAAGAATAAATTGTAATGGTTATTATTTTGCATTTATAAACCGTTTCATAGAATTTATTATCGTTGTTATTATAAAATTATATTGTCTTTTTTTTAAATTGCTTTATTGTTTAAAGAATTATCGGCGTAATCATCCGTTTGGTATGTGGCGAACGGTAGTGTTTTAGTTCCCATCCCACCTTACTTATAATTACGTAATTATTACATTATCTTATCGGAAAAACCACTATTATATCTTATGAAAACTATGACTAGTTAGTAATTACACAGGCCGACACCATTTTTATAACTGTTACACAGTTTAGCATTTAATTTTTAAAATGCTAACACATTTCTAACAATAGAAATAATATCCAAAAAATCATTTACCAAAACAAAACATAGAGGGGAGGAGTGGAAATACCGGGCTGCAGACATAATAGTAGAGCTAAGACGAATCCTTCAAAAAATAAATCAATAGGCATTTTTCATGATTTTTTTTTATTAGCTTATTGCAAAGCCACATGAAAATAAATGCCAAAAATATTTTTTTTCCGATTTTTTTGGCCTCCGGAAACGCCTTAAAATCAATTTTAAGTTTAATTTTGTAGGCCCGTGACGTCACGGCCCTAAATTTTATATTGGTGAATTTCTGCTTTGTTGTCAGCTTTTTGTTATTCGATACGCCTGTCCATTAAATATCGATATGCGCAACACCTACAAAGTTGGCGTTTCCTAAACAGACTTGGCATCCATGTTGAATTTGATTGGTTAGGGGAGTGACGGGCTATTTAAATTACAATGATAATACTGACCAACATTCTAAAAATTTTTTTGCCTCCCTGGAATGATTGTGGCTGGATTTTATATATTTTGGCCTGCTGAATCCAGATCTGGCTTCAGATTTTCGATATCAGCCTTCAAAATGAGGGAGAACACATGTTTTGATATTAAGCAAAATTCAATAAAAACTCAACTTTAATACTGATTTATTAATTTAAAAAAAATAAAAAGGTATATACATTTTAGTAACAGTTAATTTATGTTCAGTATAAACATTTCAAGTGTTATTTTATTTTAATATTCATTTCCTTGAACTCTTCCTTTTATAAGAAAGACTGGATGTGTCTCGTATTAGGTCCAGCAATAGTCGGCTAACATATATTCGCCCACTTTCCAGTATATCTTTTCTCTATCGATGCGATGTCTTGGTGAAATCGTTCCCCATGCTCGTCCATATAGCTCCTAGATTTTCAGGAAAAAGTCCAAATGGGAATGGAGAAAGTGAAGTTTTAGGGACATGTTGCATTTTAAAAATATGATAGGCCGTGAGCAGTTCTTCCACGAGTTCAGATAATTTTCTGACTTGGTGTTTCCAAGAAAATTTTTGAAACACTTTCAAATGCATTCCATGTCCGTCTTTCATGGTCACTTAAAATGTCCGAAGTTGGCATCTTTAAAGAGTTGCCTAATTTGGGGACCAACAAAAATTCCTTCTTTAATTTTGGCTTCACTTATACGTGGAAAAATAGTTGAAAGCATTTCCGTTTTTATCCAGTGCTTTTACAAAATTTTTGATCAATCCTAACTTTATGTGAAGTGGAGGTAAATATATTTTTTCTTTCTGAACTAACGGTTCTCGGGTCAAATTTTTAACTCCAACTTCATTTTTTCACGTGGAGGCCAAACCTTTATTTTATAATGTTTGTCTCTTGCACGGCTGTCCCACTCACACAAAAAAGCAGCGTATTTTGTGTATCCTGACTGCAGTCCTGTCAATAACGCACCACTTTCAAATCTGCACATATATTCCATTTGTGATCTTCGTACTTTATACATCTGAGTATCATCTTCAGATTGTCATATGTTTCTTTCATATTTACCGAATGAGCTATAGGAACGGATGGATGTTCATTTCCATTATAAAGTAAAACAGCTTTTAGACTTGTTTTAGACGAATCTATGAATAGTCTCCATTTATCAAGCGTATATGGTAAGTTCAGTTCGACCATTAGGCCAGGAATATCATGGCAAAATACTAAATCACCGTCCGCTGCAAAAAATTTGGAGAGTAGATTCCCTTTTTCTGTAGATGGACACCTTAACTCCTTTTTCCAAGAGGTTCCACTGCTGCAGGCGGGATCCGAGAAGTTCCGCTTTTGTTTTCGGGAGGTCCAAGTCAGAACAAGGTCATTTAATTCACCTTGAGTGATTAAATGAGGTGTATCGGGCAAATCAATGGAACTAGGGATGTAGTTGGTCCGGCTTCTGGCGAAGTACTTCGAGAGTCTGATTCCGAATCAAGCGTAACTCTCAGGTGGTTGGGGAATGGGTAATGAATTGTCATGGGGACTGGTCGCATTGCAGACGGAACATTGGTATACTGAATGCTACGCTTAGTTTTGCTAGTAATTCCTTTGATATTCGTCATGAAAAATAACAATCATCTACGTGATTACGAGGTTCCTCCAAACCATTGGAACTGCAAATGGCATAGATTTATGCGTACCTTTTAGCCATCCCGTCAATGTTCTCGAACACGAACTGCAACACACTTTTGGGGCCCAGGACTTATCTTGATCGCCGACTTTACATCCAAAGTACAGTTCATAAGCCTTTTTTACTAGTGAAGATATCGGTTTTTGGTACGCCTTCGCGGTAACTTCGCCACAAATATAACAGAATTTATCAGCTTTATTAACACAAATTCGCGTCGACATTTTTCTTACACGTAGATCTATCTAATCGAAAAATCAACAGATGTTTACTAAATGATTATAAAATAACGACTAAAGGATATTTCAGCATAGATCCACCTACCTGTCCATAATAATGGGTCGCCCATTTATTACCCCTCTACTAGACCCTTCCGAGAAATCTGAGGCTAATAAAAACACTTGAGGGTTAGTTGTATATTAGTATAAGTCCAAATATTACAAATCACACGATTTTTTTATAGGGAGGATTTTTCTGTTAGACAGTGAAACCTTAAATAGAAAAGTAAGGGGTTTGTATTTTTCCGTGTTATTTAGCAGGTTTTGCTTAATTGTGTTTCTACTATTAATTTTTACACACAACATTCTCAATATCAATTGAGTGAAAATACCCTATTTACGGATCCAGATCCTCGTAAAGAAATCGAATCACCAATAAAAATTACGATTCTTTTTTTAAATAATAAAGGAATCGATCCAGGAAATCGATTCCTATTTATAAGATCACGAATCCGAATCATCTTTAGTTTTTATATTTACAAATGGTAACTACGGTACGAATAATATTACATAATCCAGATGATAAATCAAGCTTCAATGATTTTAGCACGAAGCCCGAGCCGCCAATTATAATGTGAGCCTCATTTTAAAAGGCTGTAACTCTTAGCCGAATTAGTTTTTGGAAAATATTCTTCAAATTTAAATAATATGGTATTTCTGAGATCAACATAAAACCGCCCTTAAATGGAACATTTTTTAAACTATATTCCAAAACTTGCGATGCTAGATTATACAGTAAAACTTGTCTATAACGGCCACCATAAAATTAAGAATAATTGGCCTTTATAGAAGGGTGGCCAGTATTGCCAGGTAACAATTTGTATTGTCATTTTATTAAAAACTAGTAGAGTTGGAAAACCATCATCAGTGCTATTCAAAAATAACTTAAAAGAAAGATGAAAATTTTGTTGAATATTAAGGAAATTTTCAAAAAAATGTATTTTAGTGATTTTTTATTTTTTTATATTTTAAAATTTATTTGTGAAATTAAACATTAAATATAGTATTAATGTGAAGTGATGAATTTAGTAGACTTGGTATGGAAAGAAAAAGCAAAAGAAAATAAAAGTTCAAAACTTACTGTCGGGTCATGCAAATTGTTTAACAAAACATTTGAGGCTTAATAAAAAATCACATTATTACACAAATTTAAAATAAAAGTCAAACAACATTAATATTTTTTTTAAAGTCTATCCTTTGTTATACGTCAGTACAACTGGTTCTAACCTAATATAATCACATGTTCGTCTTTCCACAAAATGGTATAGTTTTTAAAATTTTTAAATTTCACCCTTTAATAAGTGAAAATGTAACAAAATTAATGTTGTTTGACTTTTATTTTAAATTTGTGTAATAATGTGATATTTTATTGAAGCCCTAAATGTTTTGTTGGCTCAAATTTGCTGCGGCTCCTGCTTGACGAGTAAGTTTTGAACTTTTATTTTCTTTGCTTTTCTTTCCATACCAAGTCTTCTAAATTCATCACTTCACATTGATATACTATATTTAATGTTTAATTTCACGCAAAATAAATTTTAAAATATAAAAATTAAAAATCACTAAAATAAGTTTTTTTGAAAATTTCCTTAAAATATTCGAACAAAATTTTTCAGTCTTTCTTTAAAGTTCATTTTTGCTTGTAGATAGCACTGATGATGGTTTTACCGAAAGCGCTCTGCTAGGATTTTTTTAATAAAATTTGCACGAAATACAAAGTCTCTTCATTTCCTAAATTCTTACGTGCACAAGCCAAACCAAGTTTCAGGTAACAATTATTGTTCAACCATTCGAGGCTACAAATTTTTTTACTTATAAATTGTTTACTGTTTCAAGTGCTATTTGTTTAATTAACGGTCCAGATATTGGAACATTTTCACCTCTTGCTTTGCAGAATCAATTGTAGAAGACTTGATCGACTGCCAATCCTTCCGACTTCGGGAATTTTCGCTTTTGTTCTAAATTAACATCTTCTTTCAACATTTCTTTTAGTTCATCTTTATTCCTGATGATATCATTTATTTGGAATTTTCCAACAGTAAACTTTTTAGCCAGTTTTCGCCAATCCAAAGCGTACTTTTCACTTTCCGCGATAACATCATTTTTGTTTAGTGACAAACCCTTTCGTTTTAAGAGTCCATTTCGCGCCGCGAAAATTGGATCCAATTTGGGGTTCGGGGCATAATGTTTTTCTCAAAAACGGTATAAGTTATCGATAATTTTCAAAAACTGTATGAAAGCCAACACTTAAATCTAGGCTTCTGCTGTAATAGTTTTTTAAATTTGGATTTAGTTTTTAATTTTTCCTTGAGTGAAAGTCACCCTAAAATCGGTTATGTTTAGGTACTATTTTCTCTTAACTCGACTTATATTTCAAAAATCCGCTACAGCGAGGCATAGGTTATTTCTTTACCTTTAAAATGGTGTATAATGTATGTCATTTAAGTGAAAAATAGTTACCGAAAAACGCTATCTCCTGTAGGCTTGCAATCGGAAACAACATCGCATCGATACACCAAATTTGGAAGAACCTAAATGAAATATAATATTTTTAATGCGGCTATACGAAAATTGTGGTGTGGAAGTTTGTTAGTCTCCGCTCACCGTCTCCACGTCCTTTCGCCCGACCCCTAAGGTGTAGCGTAAATGCACTCTTAAGGACATGAATAAACACTTTTCGATTCCGAACACGGTAACTTTATTTTTATCGCTTTAAGACAACTAAATATATAATGTGAAATATTGTGAAATGTGAAAATATTCCTTCTAAAGTCGGGTTTACTCTAATAATAACATAAATGCAATATGAATTAATCCACAAAAACAGTGGCTGCAAAAATGTTGTGTTAATTCAATATGGCGGACAATGCAACAGTGATTTTTTGAGATACAGGTTATACCATGCATTAAAAAGGTTAAAAACTTGATGTTATATTATGTCAAATAAGATAGTGGGTTCAAAAAACATGAAAGATTTAGTTAAAAATACCTTCTGATAAAAAATGTTGTTTTTTCTAATAAATACCCTTGTTTTCAACTTTAAATTAATGTATTTTTGGAAATAAATACCTAGCAGAATGGTTAATACCATTAAATTGATTTTTCACATAATTTTTTTAAGTAAAACACTCATTTTTAAATCAAACACTTTTATTTTAACAAATAAAGCTTGAACTACCATGACAATTTGATAAACTAATATACCTCATCACCATTATTGTCATCGTCAGAATCCTCATTATTCAAATTAATAGTGAGTGGTTCAACGATGACGTCTTAAATTTTTCTCGGCTCCACCAATTTTTAATAAGTTCATCGGTATGAGCCACTGATTTTCTCAAATATTCTTCACTTAATTGGTCCAGCGCACATTCCCACACCATTTGCACTTCACTGTTTTTAATCCACCCCAACCCTATTGTCATATTCCGTTTTGCGCCTGTCCATAAAGCTCAATTGATTGAACTGGCAATGATACGGTGGCAGGCGCAAACTTCGTGACCATTTCGCCTTAATGTTAGATCCACTGCATACTCCTTTGTCGTTGAAATTTCTCGCAAGTTCCAGAAATTTCGTTTTTAGCATATTTGGCAAAGGATGTTCTGTTTGGAGCCATTCAAAATTTTGCTTTTCTTCCAAAGAGATGTTGGTTCTTTATTTAGAAACCGGGAGGAGAGGAGCATTATCTAAAACTAATTTTAATTTTTATTAGTAAATTAATAAAAACCTTACATAATAAGAACCATAAACTATGAGAAGTAATCATTTGGTAATGCGTATGAGTAGAAAAGAAGTAGGTTTTCTCATTTTAAAAATTTTGAAGAAAAAGGATATCAAATAAACCAGATTAAAAAGGTTTAAACAATACAGGGTGTTTTATTATTATTAAAAAAAGATTTAAAACGAGCTTCCTATTATAAAATAAAAATAAAAGTTCCTATCAACCTATGTACGGAAATGTTTCGTTTCAGTACCAGCGTGTTAAAGTTTTATTTTATTTTTGTTTTTCTGAACAATTTTTGAAACCATGCCGATACTATAATTTATTTTGTAGTCATGAGGAGCATTGAATAGTGAAATCAAAAAATCAATTTAAATAAAAGATTCATATTGAAATGAATACAGCTGATGATTATATCCCGAATGCAAAAGGTAAATCTGATGCATTGATTATTGTAAATCCAAATATTTCGAAAATGTTGGCTCGTAGCGACTGCTACTAGGAAACATTTTTTACATGAAGATGATATAGAAATGTATTTTTTGCTTAAAAATTTAATTCAAGTCCCCTACAAGTGGAAGCCCTACAAATATTAAATTCGGATTTCACATGTCAAAAAACCCCAAATACAAATTTTAATTAAAATATCGGGGTATAATTTTAAAAACTATAAAGAAAAAACAAAATAAAAGTAGAATGTTAACCCCTGTATCACATATTTAACCAGATTAAGTTAAATCTGTGCCTACATTTACGAAATAAAGCATTTCGGACATAGGTTTATCGGAACATTTATTTTTATTTTTAAGTAAGGAAACCCTTGCTGAAATTATCGCAATAATAATGAAACGCCCTGTTTAAAAGTTAATGTCTAGATACCTTTTGGGTCTATATTTCTGGCACTATGATTTTTTAAAAATGGGAAACTATTAGCATTATTTGTTAACATCTCCTACATGATCCCAAAATTATGTTTTACATGCTTACAAGGTACTCTGACATTACTCACCAATTAAAGACGGTTCTTCCAAATTTGGTATTAATCGTTCCTCAAGCCACTTTGAAATAAACTGCTGTCCATATTAACGTGGTAGTCCAAGCTTTTGGTAGTTATGAAAAAATCAAACTTGCTCCCGGTACAAAACCTTTTGAAGATCCGGCGTCAAAATTATAAATCTTGTACCAGAGCCACAGCTCTTTTTCTTTTACACTTCTTGGTGAATCATCTTGCCACGATTTGCTTCCGCTTCCGTTTGAAAATATCCAGGTCTTATCCAAAACTGCATCCCCAATTTGTAAATGTGATTCTCCATATATTTTTCAAAATGCAGGCGCTGACTAGCAATTTCTGGTTTCTCGCATGAGTATCTCCTATTACAGTCCTTCCTGAGCGAAAACCTAAATTTTCCACTAATTTAGACAATGAATTTCGCCCAATATCCAAAACACCTAGTTCCTTCAAAACGTCTTTTAGAGATTTTAACGTTACAGGAACTTTCTTTGCATATAAATTATAAATTGTATCACGTACATCCATTTTCTGGGTTTCACGTAGATCCTCAGTTTTTGGCTTTTTTCGTTAACGTTTTTCAGCTTTCTTTGGCACTACATTTGCGTTTTTCTTCCGAATAATATTTCTAACAGAACTGTAGCAAATTCCTAAAGCTTCTGATACTTTCAGCAACCTATCTTCGGTGGTTATTGTCATATCGTCGTGTCGGGTAAAATAGTTGGTAAGATTTATTATTATTTGCTTCGCTTGTGGGTTTAAAAACTTAGAAAAACGTTTTTTGCTTTCCATATTTTTTCAAAAAAACTGACAACTAATTGACAACCAAATAACAATAATACGATCATATTTTTTTTAGGAACTAAGAAAAATATTAAAACCCATTGTTTGATTGCCACTGGAAAACGGCATGTTTTCCTTCTTCATCTTATGTAAAGCTTATAAGTCCATCGTTTTTAACAAACGTTGGCAACTATTTGAACATGCCTCACACATGAATGTTAGTAACAACAATTCATAAGTTTGTCGAAGGTTGAGTCGTAGTTGTCTTTATTAGAGTAAACTTGACTATATAGCCCGTTATGTTATAATTTGAACCTGGCCATAAATATTATTGTTGGGTATTTTAACCTTTAAAATATGCAGAATACAATTATAAAATAATAAAATACAAATAAACCAAAGAAATTCCGGCCAATATAAAAAGTAAGTAAATTTATTCCCGTTTTTGGATACTACACTCTTTGGTTACGAAAAATTATGTTTCATTAAAATGTTGTTTCTCTGGACCTGAAAAACATCATATTTTGGTTAAAAATCACATGTTAGGTGTGTTACCTCATTTAAAGATTTTAATAGACAGATGTTTTAAAATTCTAGTTAAAAATTTGTAAATTTAAAATGAGATTTTAAAAATGGTGGATTTTGACACTTATAAACCTATTTGCCTCAGATTTAGGATAAGAGGGTTTTTAAGGGTGCTAGGTTAAAATCTGGAAATTAATTATCTTAGGTCAAAATTTGGAAACTTGAAATGGCCCATTTAAAATGGCGGATTTTGGCTTTTAATTAAAAATATAAGCAATTGATTCCTTTCAGAATCGGATCCTTTCAAAAAGGAATCGATTCCGGATCATTTTAAAATTATATAACGAATCCGGATCACGGATTACATTTTTAAAAAGTAATCGATTCCAGCCTTTGGATTCTTAAAACGAAATCGATTCCTGGATTTGATTCCAATAGGAGTTGATTTCTACCCAGGTCGGCATAACAGTACTAATATACCACTTAATTTTTTGTCTTCAATTTTACAAATTTCCAATTTCCAAAGGCTTTATTTATACAATTAAAGAATTAATGGTATATTAGGACGGTCATGTAGAAAAAAAAAGAATAATTGACATTATACACAGGGAATATAAAAAGTGTTTCAGTTTTTTTAATTAAATTAATCATAGCCTTGACCTTATTTTTTTAGGCAACCCATTTGTGATACATTTATTTCTATACTATATTTGAATTTGAATCTCGCCCTTTTTAAAAAATCTTTGAATGCTACATCATTTTTCGACATATTCAATCAATCTAAATTTAATCATTTATTGTTTTATTAAAATACCTGTGCGTCTACCGCATAGAAACAAAAACCCTTTTATTTAGGATCCCTACACATTTATGACACCCTTTAATGCCGACTGTACATTTTTCTTTATGCCAGGCATTTTCTAGACACAACACCATAGTGATCCAATGAAAGAGCTCTAATGTCTCCTGCAAGTCTGCGAAACACTCTAAAATATTATTTCTTTAGTAAGAGAGTATATTTTAAATAATCACATCAATCAAAATTTTAAAAATTTACACTTCACTCAAAAACTTCCCGGCCTAGCCAAGAAAAACCATTTCTTCTTGAAGTGTGATACATTGATTCCAACTTTTCTCTAACCTTTTAATACCTTGTTTGTAAAACAATTTGTCTTTGCTCTCAAAAAAGGTCTCAGCTTTGGCAACCAAATCTTTATTTGGATCAAATTTTTTTCCCCGGAGCATCTTTTTGAGATCTGCAAAAAGGCAATAGTCCTTGGAAGCCAGATGTGGAGAATATGGTGCATAGGAAAGCAATTCAAAACGTAATTCATTCAATTTGACCCTCGTTTTCATAAATGTCTGACACGATGCATTGTCTTGGTAAAACAGTATTTTTTTGCATGTAAGGCCGGTTTTTTTATTTCTACACTCAATAGATCCAACAATGCGCGTCCCAAAATACGAAAACCATAATCTTGCCAGCTGACTTAGGTTTTTGGTCGCTTTGGAGACTTTTACCGAATGCTGTCCACTTAGCTGAAAATCTAATTATAAGTTTGTAAGGAACTTCGTCGTTTTTGGATTCAGAAGTATGAAAATTGTTATGTAGGTTATTAATTACGATTAAACATTATCTGTTTTAACATTTTAAACTTACTTTTTCTGGGAGTTTAAAATGGGAATGAAAGTTTGTATCAAAAAATTGTTATATTTTAAAATTGTTAATATGGGAGTTGGCAATTAGGCTTCTGAACTTTGTCATTTCTGGATTTAAAAGTATAAAAATTGGTATGCAGGCTATTATTTACGATTTAAAATGATCTGTTATAAATTTTTTTGAATTACATCCCTTTGGGGTAAGGTGTTAAAATGGGGATGAAAGTTTGTATAGAAAAATCGTCATTTTTAAAGTTGTAAATATGGATGTTTTTGATTGCGCTTTTAATGGTAGTATTTTTGGAACTTCATCCGCTGAGGGGTTGAAGAGATGACTAAAATTGTATGAGAAAGAAGTACTGACTTATTCTCACATTCACAAATGAAATATGATAAAATAATAATGTTCAATCACAAGATTCGCGCTACGCCGCAAAGTGTGTGACAAAAGTGTGTGATGAAGTGTAAAGGGGACCAGATACCTGAGGGAAGACGTCGTTGACGCACGTATCAAATGTATAAAACTTTTCCGCGAGAACGAAAAAAAGTAACAAGTAGTCCACGCGGACGAAGCCGTGCTTCTAAACAAAAATTCAAAATTTTATAGGTGTATGTATGTTTTCATGTTTCTATGTATGTTTGCATGTTCGTAAGTATGTATGTTTGTCCACGCTTTTCTCCGGAACTATTAATCGGATTGTGACCATTTTTTTATTGGTTGTTAAAGGGAAACATCTTTCAAGCTTGATCAAATTTACCGGGGTTTTTGAGGCGCTGATTACGAATTTGATAAAATATTTTAATTTTTTTTTCACAACGTTTCGTTTTTAAGATATTCATTATCAAAGTTAAAAATCCAACTAACCTTATTTACGCTATTCCTTCTTGTTTTTGCACAGAATTCTTGATTTTTACACTAAATTGGCACACAATATTTCACAAACACCTTTTAAAAACTTGTTTATTTATTTATTTTACACCTTTTTTTCCCGTTTAATTGCAAACCTTCACTTTCACACGCCGCAATGTGGCTGCAACCTTGTATACTCTAGAAATTTTAAAAGCCAAGATGGCCGCTGCCTTTGAACGTGAAAATTCGCAATTGAATAAAAAAAGGTGAAAAATAAATAAAAATACAAGGTTTTAAAAGGTGTTTATAAACTATTTTGTGCCACTTTAGTGTAAAAATCAAGAATTGTGTACAAAAAGAAAGGGGAATATAGTGAAAATGAGTTTAGTTGGATTTTTAACCTTGATGATAAATAGCTCGAAAACGAAACCTTACCGAAAAAATATTTTTTCAGATTCGTAATCAGCGCCCCAAAAAAACCCCGTATATCAAATTTGGTCAAAATCGGAGAGGAGGCAACTTTTGAGACAATTACCTTAAAAACTAAGAATTACTTAATAAAAAAGGAATACAAAACTTAAATCGACTTCAAAAAGAAAACTAAAAAAATATTGAATTTTTTATATATATATATATATATATATATATATATATATATATATATATATATATATAATATATATAATATATATATATATATATATATATATATATATATATATATATTTAATATAATAATATATAATATATATATATATATATATATATATATATATATATATATATAAGTAAACTAAATTAACTAGCACTTAGAACACACCACAACTAATATAAAAAAATTAAATTAAAAGTTGTTAAGTAAAATGTCTTTTCCACTCCATTTTGTATCGAATATATCGTTTCTATTTTGATTAAGGTTTTTGTATATAAAAATATATTTTTTAAACTACCTTTTTATTTCGGGTCTAAAAGATAGAAAGAAAAATTAAGATGCGTATTTTTTCAATGAAATATTACTAATTAAAAATATTTGATTGATATTGTTAACATTATGGTGTAAATGGATCGTTAACATTATTAAGTTTCTTTTACTTAAGCGCCCATACTATAAATGGAAAATTTCCTGCGAGACACGCTCTTCTGCGCCACCGCAACATTATCGATTCGATGTTTCATAATACAACTTCGCGGAAATTCCTTTTTCAAACACTACTTACCATCTATCCGTCCCTTTTCTTGTATTTCCACTAAAAAAAGACACGCGATAACAACCCGTTCTGTCATCTAATCTCTGTTATCAGCTGTTTTTCCTCTGCCAAGTCACCAATTAAGTTTTCAGTGTGCTAATAACAAAAAGTCGGAAAGGAAAGAACATTTTATTTTTTAGTGTATTTTGTGGTGTTATCAAGGTGAATTTTCGCGAAAACGATTAGAAAAAACTTAGCAGACTTTGCTGTTTTGCGATACAAGATCAATAGCTGCCCTCCCGCTACTGGTCTGGTAGATTTGGTAATGTATTTTCAAAAGCCTTAAAGGATCTTCATCCACGTCCATAAATACCAGTGCCATTGATATCACAGGTATACTTCTGATACGGAGTCAACACTAAAAGAAGAAACCGACACTGTGCAGGATTTCTCATGTGTGGGGGCGCACTGCTGATGTGTGTAAATAGACCAATACTAAATTGATACAGCTCACTCCACCAGTGCATTTCCTGCATATCCAAGAACCCACACACCTCTCCCAAAATGCCTGCAAAAAAACTTTCAGCCAATCCTAAATTTAAAAAATATATTCTAACTTTACTCAGCATCTGGTGTACCACATTTCAAGAAGTACTATCTACAGATCCTGCAAATAACCATGAGGTAAAACAACTTCTTCCTGCAGATTTGCCTTCCTCAAACCTTCTTTAAGAACAAAAAGAGCAGAAATTGATTTGCAGACTTGCATTGATAACTTCAACGTCCATAGGGATAAGATCATTAGGACCCAGGATTCCCAAAATATGGGCGCTAAATATTTAAATGAAATCGACCTGGGAAGTCGGGAGGAGTGTTTGAGGTTATGTTGCGAGACTGAGGATTGTGATGTCTTTGTTTTTGAGGAAAAGGTATGAAAAATTTTAATTATGACAAATGACAAAATATAAGTTTAAAAATAGCTGTTTAAAAAAATTAACATAAAAAAACAAAAATAAAATCTGATATAGGCTTTATATACAGGGTGATTCACGTTGAGTGTCCTATTAAAAGTTCTGGAAAACCAAAAAGAGAACTTTTTGAAAATTGTCAGACGGTCATAACAGGTGATAAGCTACATTTTTTATTGCATATTCGGATTCTACACAAAATTCTTAATAATTTTTGTTAGCATTTTCCTATACCTATATCTTACCGTTTCCGAGATATACAGTATGTCCACGGAAAAGGTGTTGAAGAGAAAAAACTTTTTTATTTTTGGTTTTATCAAAAAAGCTACCCTTGATAAAAATTTTTGCTACTTCTAAGAGTAAGATTGAGATAGAAACATTTAACATATTTTATACGAGGTGTCCAGAAAATTTAAAAAACCTAAAATGGTACAAGAGTAAAGTGCATTTATTTGATAAGATATGGAAATAAGTTACTAAGAAAAGTTGTTCAAAATTAAAAAGTAGTCTCTAATACCAATTTTCGAAAAAATCGGCCTACTTTTATTTATTTGTGATTAAATTTATTTTAATATCAATTTATAATCAAATTTTTTGCTGTTAAGTAAGCATTTAAAGCTGACGATACTGCGGCTAATGAATTATAAAAGCCAAGTGTCAATAAAGCTTGTCACTATCAACGCCTACTGGTACAAACATTTTAAATTATTTAATTGATAACGAAATTTTAATTACAAATAAATAAAAGTGGGCCGATTTTTTGGAAAATTGGTATTAGAGACTATCTTTTACGTTTAAAAAACTTTTTCTAGTAACTTATTTCCATATCTTTGCAAATAAATGCACTTTAGTCTTGTACCATTTTAAGTTTTTTCAAATTTCTGAACACCGCGTATAAAATATGTTAAATGTTTTTATCCCAATCTTACTCTAAGAAGTAGCAAAATTTTTTATCTAAGTAACTTTTTTCGATAAGATTAAAAATAAAGAAGTTTTTCTTACTCAACACCTTTTCCGTGGACACACCAGTACGTTCACGGAAAAGGTGTTGAATAGTAAAAAACTTCTTTATTTTTAATTTCATCAAAAAAAACTACTCTTAAAAAATTGCTACTTCTTAAAGTAAGATTGGGATAAAAACATTTAACAAATTTTATACGCGGTACTCAGAAAATTGAATAAAGTTTAAATGGTTCAAGAGTAAAGTGCATTTATTTGAGAAGATATGGAAATAAGTTACTAGGAAAAGTTGTTCAAAAGTAAAAGATAGTTTCTTATATCAATTTTCAAAAAAATTGGCCTACTTTTATTAAGTTGTGATAAAAATTATTTTACAATTAATTAACTTATTCCAAATTAACAACTCATTATTATATATACAAGCTTTATTGACACTTTGCTTTTATAATTTATTAGCCGCAGTAACGTCAGCTTTAAATGCATACTTAACAGCAAAAAATTTGAAAAAATTGATATTAAAAATTTAAATTGATATTAAAATAAATTTAATTACAAATAAAAAAAGGTAGGCCGATTTTTTCAAAAATTGGTATAAGAGACTACCTTTTAATTTTGAACAACTTTTCCTAGTAACTTATTTCCATATCTTATCAAATAAATGCACTTTACTCTTGTACCATTTTAAGTTTTTTAAATTTTCTGAACACCCTGTATTAAATATGTTAAATGTTTTTATCCCAATCTTACTCTTGAAAGTAGCAAAATTTTTTATCAAGATAGCTTTTTTCGATAAAATCAAAAATAAAAAAGTTTTTTCTCTTCAACACCTTTTCCGTGGACATACTGTATATAAAATAAAGATATAGGTATAGGCAGATGCTGACAAAAATTACTTAGAATTTGATGTAGAATCCGAATATGCAATAAAAAATAGGGTGTTCTATTTAAAATTACAATGTTGCCATTGGTTTCGGTTAAATCTGGCAACGTTGCAATTTCCAAAATATTTTTAAAATGTAGTTTATTACCTGTTATGACCGTTAGCCAAATTTCAAAAAGTTCCTTTTATTGGTTCTCCAGAACTTTTAATTGGACACTCAACGTGAATTATCCTGTATATTAAAAATAATAGGGGTCTTACCATATAGGAATACTTTAGTCCAGGTTGCAGGACTTGTACTAGTGCACATATGGTTAATTGACTCTTAAGAAATCGCAGATCTACCTAAAAATACCTCTTAAAATAATTTTAAAAGAATCAAAAGTTATCGATGTTTTGATGACAATTTAACACGTGTTTTAAGATAAGAAAAAAATTAAAACAGTATAAAAACTTTTAAGGTAATTTAGATTGGTTTTAAAAAACTAAGGACAATCTAAGAAGTTTTTTTAATTTTTGGTTGCATGCTAAATGTATTGCCCATTCGTTTGAGTTTCTTTGATATGCTAGTATGGTAAAAATTAAGGTAAAACACATTTGTAATAGGTTTGGTTATTTAGTTAGTTTTTAGTCATAAATTTTATTGTTTTAATGTGAGAACCAGTGATTTATAAAATCAAGCAAATAAATATTTTGAACTAAAATGTTACAATGTTAACTGTACATAAGAGCTAGTCTAAAAAGACCTGTACACAAAATTATCGCCTTGTAGTAAGTAAAGCCCGCCCGTTCACAATTCAAGCCTCCAATCTCGGGTGGACATCTTTTATCTTCGTCCCTTTCATGCCATCCGCGCCGAACTCGCCCATCTCTCTCTAACAAAAAATGATTCTTGAACGGACCGGGACTAGTACCAGGACGGATTATTGTTTATTTTTCTTTTTTTATTTAATTTGTGATGATTTTAAATGGACCTCAAATTTACCGCTATTCCAAATAAAATCGAATACGCTTTACCAAAAGTTAAAGGTTTTCAATGCTTGAAAATATTATTTTTGTAGGGCGATTACGTAAAAAAAAATAGTTGTTTTTTTCAATTAGATAAAATACACTTTTATTAACCGAATACTTCAGTTTTATTTAATTTTTAAGAAAAGCCGTTTTACGATTGAACTACCTCAAGTGAATTCAAATACCAAATTTCATACCTTTATGTGGAAGAAGACCGAAGTTATGACAGTGGAAAAAATAGGTTGAAACATTTTGTGTAAATAAATACATTCATGCGGTAGGTTTTTAAGGTATTATTGAGATACTAGCTCTTTATTGAGAGTTATAAATATTTGTCGATGCATATGGAGGATGTAACTATATTTTGTTTATTAATTATTTTTTAACGATAACAACGCAACAACAATTTTTATCTTGAGTTAGCGATTTGTTTTTAATATACCAATAAATAATAATTAAAATAAACAAGATGCATCTGTTAAGTTAATTATAACGGGTGTTAGATGTCAAGTTACAAGTGATAAGGTTGGATATTTTAAAATGTTTTTATTTTCCTCGCTATGAATTTAAAAATCGAAGTATTTTTTTAACATATTCAGTTTTATTTAAAAGATAAGCATAAAAATAAGAAATGTATTGTTTGGACATTTTTATAATTAGAAACAGTGTATGAACGAAATGTGCTAGTTTACACCATCCTTGTGTGGAACTAACTTGAATTATAATTGTTTGGTCTGATTTATTAACGAAAAAAATTTGATGTGTGAAAATTTACCTACATTTAAAAATAAAATCAAATTTCGTCAATCAAGACCTTGTAAAATCATTCAAACATATTGTTCATTCTGGAATATACACGGCTGGCAAACTAATTTTTTGCATGCACATTTTCAGTGCGATAAAAGGAGATGAAGAGGGGAATACTGCGGGCAGGGCATTTGGTCGATTCGGCGGACGACGATACACTTAGAATAATACATCACTTTAAGCAACGAATTCTTGGATAGAAATAAAGTAAACAAACCTTGTTTGGTATAAACATATTCAAGGGGCAAGGCGGGATAGTTCTTGTAAACACACTGAATAGCAACCTTGATTAAACACACTAATAGGGTTGCCAGGTTTAAATCTGCAAATCGCAGGACACAAGTTTAAAAAGGAAGGACAGACACAAATAAAAAGGACATTTTTTAAACTAAAACAGAATTTATTTTATTAAAAACGAACAAAAGCTAAGTTTTTCTAACAAAATAACAACTTAAAAGTGCAGTTCCTATTTGACCTCCGATCAGTGAAGTGCTCGCGATAAAAAAACTACATAGTTTTTCCGGGAAGGCGGCTGAAGGAGCTGTATCAACGGCTTTTACCATCGGGGATCAAGAAGAAACTCGCCAAAAGATGGAGTCCTTCTTCTGGGGGCCAAGCGCTGTGAGCGATGATTCCTATATCTGTTTCTTTCTGGGAGCCCCACACGAGGATTTTCCTAATGGCGGAAGAGGTTGGCGCTCAGCAGGAAGAAGCAGTACTGACAGAAAAGGTTATGCGATACCAGTAGCAGTCATCTGGTCGGATGTCCATTTTTTCTTGCCTCATCGATAAGAAAAATATTTTAGAAAATTTTGAGAATTTATGTTTTTGAAAAGTTCGGAATTTTGGGGCTACAGAGCCCGACTATCCGAAGTTCCACGTACAAAGCTTCGGGAAAGCCACGTTGATAACAACGTGTGTCTGGAAAGGGAGAGCTGGTTGAACGTCCACCGACGGAGACCAAAAAAAGTGAAAGCAAAGCAAAGCAACTTAAAAGTGCTTTAAAAAATGTGTTATGATACAGAATATTTTTTATTAGAATTGACGGCTTCCAAGAGCTTTTTGTTTTTAACTGCCATATTATAAAATTCTTTACAGGTTAAATTAAAATTTGGTTTTATCTGAAGCTCCGCTTTTACGTGGACAACCAAAAGTTTATTGCGACTGTAGCTCCAGGCTGCATTGCATAAAGAAAAAATTCTTTCATTATCTTGTTTAAGCCAAGTAAATGTATTTTCCCATTCTTTTCTGTATTTATTTATACGTTTCGCTTTTTTTGCTGATGTAGTTGGATCTTTCACTTTCACATCCATATTAAAAAAATTCTAAAAATTAAGTACCATAAAATTAAATTGCACCGATTTATTTAATCCTTTTAAACTTACCTATCAATTCCTACGTAATAGCAAAAAAAATTAATCACAAAATACTTTTAGGTAATCTAAATAACATGCCCAAAAACTTTTGACAGCCGGAAAAAAAATTATGACCGATATGAGTTTTATCATGAACCCTAACTAAAGATCGATCAGTGGTTCATATAACGGAGTTGTTTCCATTAAACAAAAGATAACGCCGTGTTGTTACAAAGCTTAGAAATAAATTGAATTTTAGGCATTTAAGAAATCCAGGGCATTAGCGTCCTTCCAAAGGTCTTCGAAGGACGCTAAATTTAAGCCTCAAATCCAGGACATCCTTCTAAATCCAGGACACCTGGCAACCCTAAACACTAAATAACATCACTCCGAAATAATAACTTTTTCAAAAGTTTGGATTGTACCATAAACACATTTTTATAAATCGAGATTCTTTATTTTTTAAAGCCACAAACCCATTTTTGTTTATTATCTGAAGTGACAGAAAAGATATGTCATTCACTTTAGATGCTCAATTCGATTGCTGTTGATCAAGTCAGTTTACAAAACGTGTTATTGAATAATACAACCTACTAGAAAGAGATAAAATGACATCGAGGTTTGAATATAAAACTACAGATTGATTACGATTTTCCGGGAAAAGAGGTTGCATATGGCGGACTACTGTTTCCGCTTTGACAGGGCGTAAAATAAAAATAAATAAAAACTAATAAATGATAAAAAGTTGGTTAAAATAATCAATTTGCATTTACTAGATATTGACAAATAA
>JAHBCN010009948.1:0-33166 GCA_019359885.1 Listronotus oregonensis | reverse complement strand
TATCCAAGTCTGAAAATTTTTTTATTTTAAATTTTTCAAATTTTTAACACGTCATTATTAAGTACGGTGTTTTTTTAAATTTTTTTTTAGGTGCCTTAATAATGTTGAAAAATTTTGGCAAAGAAAATGTTATTTTCATTCTTTTATACAATTGGACCTGTAAAATACATGGCTAAACATTCTGTTTTAAATTGGATAAAAATTTTTTTGCCTTTAGATTTTTCTTGCCCTGAGCAGCTTGAATGGTAATGAAATTTGTCAATTGTGGAGAGCAAAATTAAAAGAGTGCACCTTTTGTAATCTTTAAGAGTGATATGCTCCGAAACCTCTCCTTAGTTTCCTGAACTTTTCAGTCAATTTAGACAGAGTATTTTTTAATGTATGATTTTCTGCTCTTAATTGGCTGTTTACTTGTCTAAGGTGTTTTCCTTTGGGGTTGTAGAAGATATACTAGAATCAGTTTGCGAAGATGGGGGGGGAAAAAAATATGTTCTGGTTCAGGTGTCTTGGTGATGGTTCATCTGCAATAAAATTCACTTTAAATTTTTTTATCATGTATAATACAAACAGAATAAAACTAAAAAAAAAACAAAAAAATTCTTTGTATTTTAAAACGCTTGATATCACCACAAAAGACAGGAAAGATATTTATAACATTTTTTTTTTTTGTGGATTATACAGTGACCATCATAATTGTTGAATCATAGGAAAAAAAAATTAAGGGGAAACATTTATGTTTCTCTGTAACCTCTTATAACTTTATAAAGATTTTGTATTTACCTTCCACACCAACGTCTCCTGATTGATCTAACATTCTGGCTCGTGCAACTAATGTTTGATTCATTTTAAAAAAAAAAAAAATAATAACTATAGGAAAACTATTTAATCAGGGCTAAAGGGCCCCTAGGTCGATAGACATTTGTACTGTTATAGACACAGTCCCAACTCCATTTATACACGAAATAACTTGCCCCTTACTAGATACAAAAAAAAACTTCAAATAAGAAATGTTTATTTGGTACACTCTTTTACTGGGGTGGTTTATACCCCGGGTGTAATAAAAACAGAATTTTGTTATCAACGGGTTTTTTTTTAAAAGGAACACCCTGTATATTTTAAAACATTTTTTTTCTGTAATCAATTCTACATAAAAAAGTATAGCACACTTCCAATTTTGTGGTTTTGAGATATCAACAGTATGCTGATATACTCATTACATTAAAAGTGAAGAAAGAAAATAATATTTTGGTTTTAATTATTTTTAAAAATTCTGTCATTCAGGGAAAATAATATAATAACATGTTTAATACCCTTTTATTGTAAAAACTTTAATAGGTATGTCAAATTTAATGTCTTTAGACACATATTTTTCTATTGCACTAAAAAACAGCAATATCAATTATGGCTGGTTTTTGGTTAAAAAATAAATATGTTTAAAAAATAAAAAATTACCTATTGGTAGTTCTTACAATGGAAGGTAATTAATTACATTTTATTATATTTTATTTGTCATTCTGACAGAGACAAATTGTGTAATAGTATATTACATCCCGAGGTTTAAAAAGCCCATTACACACGATTTCGAAAATTACGGGACCAGCGTGAGCAAAATACCGTAATTCAAAGGGGTGTAATGTTCCCCCGAGTTATTTTTTTATATTTTTTCGACTTTATGTTTATTTTTTTTTTAAATAAAACCCCGAAGATTATGTAAATTTTTTAAATAACAATACAAATAATAATACAAACTTTTTTCGTTGTCAAGGCGATGCTATTTGTTTCATAGCCAGTTTTTTCGTAAAATCTATTGAAATTTTTTTAAGATTTTGGGGGCCCCGGCTAATGCGATTGTGGAACGTTACGTAATATATATATATATATATATATATATATATATATATATATATATATATATATATATATATATATATATATATATATATATATATATATTGTCATAAGACATCGTCAACGTCGTCAAAGGCCAAGCGAACTGAGGACCATGAGAACGAAATTCCCCAAAACAACAACCCTAATCCTTCCCCCCCTTTAGGAAGTTACCCAAAATCACCCCATACCGGGGGGCACCAGACCTTGCGGCCTGTGCCGATATGGGTTGACACCGGACTCCCAGCCTTGGAAACTGGGAAGGGGTTTTTGGTTACAACTCGCCAACGGGGGCCTTACCTTTCGGCTAGCGCTCTATTGTTCCCTTCCGGGGGGAAAGCGTTGGTCGCCCCAAATCCCCCGCAATCCGGTCGTAACTATGGAATCAAGCAGTTACCGTGTTGACGTTTCGTCCTCTTGGACTCATCGGGGGGCGCCTGTCTGGTATACTGCCCCCCCTCAATCTTTGAGAGCCGTCAGCGGGGGCCATCGCTCGACGTCTGTTCGCGATATTCTATCTCAAATTGCCAGTCCCCCCCCACGCCTCCCCGCAGGATCCGGGGTGGAGCTCGCGTCCCCGGGTCTCAAACAGAAACGACAAACCCCAAGCCATCGGCAGTGTCACCAGCGGGTGCTGGCGGACCATTCGACGGGCCGGGGAAGTCCTGGAGTTTGGGCTGGGTTTCCCCGGATGCGCGTTGGGATGTTGGGTTTGGAGTGACGGGTACCCGCGAGGAATGACCCCGATCATGTGGCGAACCAACATGCCGAGGACAAACATTTGTCCGGTGATCCCAGCTGGGTTTTTTAAAAGCCCAGTTCCGGGGTTGGACAATGCAGGTACCACAAATCGCTCTTCCAACCACTAAACGAGCCCCCGGGTTTAAACCCCGGACCCCTTTTTGGGGAGATGCGGGGGTGACTGGGGCTTTTGATGAAAAGGGCCCCAAGACAGACGGACGAAACGATGCTCAGGTTCCCCCGCCTCTGGGTGGTTTTTTTAAAGGGTTTTAAGACCCCCGGGTTAAGCTGATCGATATATATATATATATATATATATATATATATATATATATATATATATATATATATAAAAAAAAAAAAGTAACTGCCCTTACGCACAGTTTGGCTTCTTGTATTTTTTTTTGTAATTAGAGATTTACTGATAAAGTAGACGGTGTGAATTTTAGGGTTCTTACTAATAAAAGGAGTAAAAAAAAAATTAAAACCCCAAAATATTAATTTATTTCTTCACTTTTAATCGTTAATAAGTATATCAGCATACTGTTGATATCTGAAAAACCAGCAATAATTGACTTATAGTTAGCTAAACATTTAATATGTAGAATTTAATACAGAACCAAAATTTGTTAAAAATTCAGAGTTTTTTTTTTAAAAAAAACCCCTCCCCCTAAAAATTCTGTATTTGAGACACCCTGTATATAAACTGTTACTGTGAATAAAAAGAATGTATTTAAATAAACATTTCTTAAAAAGTTTATTTTTGTACGAAGGGGGGCGAATTCGTGTATAAATAATTTGGAACTCCCTGTATGTTTCTATATTTAATGGTCAATAAATTACATTAAGTAAAAGAAAACTACGTCTTTTTTTAGTAATCATGAAAAGGAGGTTAAAATAAATTTAATGATTTGTTTTGCAGTTCCACTTTTCTTGAAAAAAAAAAATTTTTTTATTCACAATGGGTGCATCATTATCTTAAAATTTTTTCATATGAATGCCATCCCCCAGTTAGATTACTTTGTCCCGATTGTATAACTTCTGAGCAAACAGATTTGCACTCTTAAAACTTAATTCCTGAAAATAAAAAATAAGTAAATATCCATATTGCAAAATATACAGGTTTTTTTTTATACTTTATAAGTTAAAAAATAGCTCTAAAACCCTTTTGATTATGATAAATGGGTTAAATTTTTGTGCAACCCGAAGGTATATGAAGAATACATTTAAACATTCATAATATGAGGAGGTTAGTAGCAAAGGGGTACAAGTGACCATTAAAAAATTTTCCAAAAAAGTTTATAATTTTTTTGCACACTTTTGGACCAAAACTGTTTCATGTGCAATATTAAAAAAAGTATTCACAGTTTTTCCCCACCTGGGTTTATAGTAATTTTTTGCAGAATTCTAATTTCCTTTAAGGGATTCTTAACAGGAGACTTAGGAGTACCACACTCAGTACCAGTTGCATTACCAAAAAATAAATAAATTGGGATATAGGATGTCACAATACTTTATTATCTTTATATTTTTTGCCATTTAATGTATAAAAAATTTTTGCAAAAATTATGGAAAAAAAAAAACATAATTTTAAAGATATTTTTTTTAAAAAAAAATGCAAGAAGAACTGTGGCTTATAATATTATTTTTTTAACAAACGTCCAATCTTTTTTTTTTTTGACAATTAAAAAAAAAAAGTAAATTATAACTGCAATCTTACCCTTATAATCTGGATCCTGGCTGAAGATGGAATAATTGTTAAAAAAAAGGGGGGGGTGTTGTTGACGATGAGGATGGTCCTTCTAATGATGGAAAAAAAAATTGGAATTGCATGTGGCTGCAGTCTATTTCTTAAATCGTTTTTAAAAAATTTTGTCCTCAAAATGATATGCACAAAAAAAGGTTCTCTTATGGTTTTTAAACCTTAACAAATCCTCTCGTCCAGAGGCTTTGCCCCCCAAATTCGAGCCCAAAAAAAAAATTTTAAAATTAACCAACTCCAACTTTTAATTTAATATACTCATGATTAATCTACAAACTATTAAAGTGGCTACGGAATATCTCATTTTGATGTCCTATATGAAATGAAATTATAAAAAAAAAGATTTAAAACATTTGTTAGACCATCTTTCAAGCACCTAAATTTTATTTATTGTATTTTTCTTTTCTATTTGAATGTTAATTTTTTTAACATTTTTTTTTTTAATAAAAATTTTCAATGTTTTGAAAAAAAAGGTACTTTCCTCTTGAGCAATATTTATAATTCTGACATACCTCGTATACTACTGCAAAACAATAATATCTCATGATTGCATTTTAGATTTTAGACCATGCAGAACTTTTTTTAAAAAATAACTTTTTTTTAAAATTAATGATAAAAAAGTTTTCCAAAGGTGCAAACTTAAGTAGACATGCTTTTAAAATTACTGTAGGAAAAACTTACAACAGGAAGGAACCAGATAATTAAAAAATGTAAGTCGTCTTCTTAGAGATTAAATTTAAACCTGCAGGTAAATTATGTAACAAAATAAAAAAAAAAGTCTTTCCTGTCAAAAAACTTCCTCCGCTTTATAGGAAAAAAAATTTCCCCCTTTTATTTTGTTACAGTTTCATTTTTTAGTACCTGCCCTCATTGGTTGAATGAAAAAACATTTACAGTGACAAAAAATAAGTTAAAACTAAATGTCAACAAACTGACTGTATAGATAAAAATGAAACTCTTGTTATTCATAACTAACATACACTATTTTACACATTTTTGAGTAAAGTTTTGATATCATAGGTATCATTAAGAAAAACATGTTTATGATCTAAACTGGACCCTATTTAATACTTTTATTAAGATGTAAAATTTTACCTCAAATTTATCCAAATAGGTAGTTATTCAAAAGTGTAAGATAATTTTGTACACTGGTTGTGAATGAATCAACTAGATCTTTATACAGTATGTCCACGGATATACATAGTATATCACAATTTATACAAAACATAATAGCACAAATCGACCAATAATTTTAATGTTCAAGGAAGTCATGTATGGCAAATGCTTTTTAAAAAATAGGATTTATGTTGAGAAAGATGTTTTGTCGTGCATAGGGACCACAAAAATGTGAAAATAGACCAAGAAAAGCTGATCTTGTTTTTAATAACACAGCAAAGTGTTAAATAAAAAAGGTTTTTAGAATTGAATGGGCATCTAATATCTGAAATTTCAGTTAAAATATTGTATTTTTAATTTTTGATGCCAACTCTAAAAGTTAAAATGGTAACTTTAAACCTTTTCACTTAAATTTTACAAGTAAGATTTTTTTAAAAATTACACAATAAAATACAATTAATCATATTTCACAAATCATGACAGTGATTATATAATTATTAAAACTAGGTAAATTACGAGTATAAAACACTAATAAAAAAATGTGATACTAAAATAAAAAATTTGTTGATTTTAAGTATAGTTTCAGATACTCACTCGACTCTTAAAACATTTTTTATTTGACACCTTGCTGAATTATTAAAGGTAAGTGCACTTTTCTTTTGGTCTATTTTTACATTTTTGTAGTCCCTGTACAAGACAAAATATTTTTCTTAATGTAAAGCAAAAGCAGTTGCCATATACGCCACTTTCTAGAACATTACAATTTTGTATCTATTCGTGCTATTGTAAAGTCCACCTGTGGACATACTGTGTATGCTATGGAAATTACTATATTAGCTATACATAAAATAAAGGGTAAGCGATCGCCAATGGTCAAGAATAGCAGGATTAGGAAACAAAAAATGTTATCCAAATAAATGGGCCAGAAAGAGGTGTAAATACAGGAAAGTGAGGTTAGAAACTAGAAAACTATTATTACCAAAAAACATAATTGTAATTACTACTTACCTTTCTGGATCTTCGGGAAACTTAAAAAAACTGGAATTTGTCTTTAGTCTACTATTTTTTGCAGTTTCTAGCAGCACAACGATGAACGGTATCCATAATAAACAGAACGCAAAAACAAAACACAGCCACGGCAGAAATATCGAAAACAAAAATTCACTTCAGTGACTAAAACACAAATGTGATACGGAGACATATTAGAATTAATATTTATATAGGGATAATGCCAGCTTACAGCCCCCATAATATGATTAAATTATCACTGTCTAACAGAAAAATCCTCCCTATAAAAAAATCGTGTGATTTGTAATATTTGGACTTATACTAATATACAACTAACCCTCAAATGTTTTTATTAGCCTCAGATTTCTCGGAAGGGTCTAGTAGAGCGGTAATAAATGGGCGACCCATTAATATGGACAGGTAGGTGGATCTATGCTTGAAATATCCCTTTAGTCGTTATTTTATAATCATTTAGTAAACATCTGTTGATTTTTCGATTAGATAGATCTACGTGTAAGAAAAATGTCGACGCGAATTTGTGTTAATAAAGCTGATAAATTCTGTTATACTTGTGGCGAAGTTACCGCGAAGGCGTACCAAAAACCGATATCTTCACTAGTAAAAAAGGCTTATGAACTGTACTTTGGATGTAAAGTTGGCGATCAAGATAAGTCCTGGGCCCCAAAAGTGTGTTGCAGTTCGTGTTCGAGAACATTGACGGGATGGTAAAAGGTACGCATAAATCTATGCCATTTGCAGTTCCAATGGTTTGGAGGGAACCTCGTAATCACGTAGATGATTGTTATTTTTGCATGACGAATATCAAAGGAATTACTAGCAAAACTAGGCAGCATTCAGTATCCCAATGTTCCGTCTGCAATGCGACCAGTACCCCATGACAATTCATTACCCATTCCCCAACCACCTGAGAGTTACACGCTTGATTCGGAATCAGACTCTCGAAGTACTTCGCCAGAAGCCGGACCAAGCTACATCCTAGTTCCATTGATTTGCCCGATACACCTCATTTAATCACTCAAGGTGAATTGAATGACCTTGTTCGTGACTTGGACCTCCCGAAAACAAAAGCGGAACTTCTCGGATCCCGCCTGCAGCAGTGGAACCTCTTGGAAAAAGGATTAAGGTGTCCATCTACAGAAAAAGGGAATCTACTCTCACAAATTTTTTTGCAGCGGACGGTGATTTAGTATTTTGCCATGATATTCCTGGCCTAATGGTCGAACTGAACTTACCATATACGCCCGATAAATGGAGACTATTTATAGATTCGTCTAAAACAAGTCTAAAAGCTGTTTTACTTTATAATGGAAATGAACATCCATCCGTTCCTATAGCTCATTCGGTAAATATGAAAGAAACATCTGACAATCTGAAGATGATACTCAGATGTATAAAGTACGAAGATCACAAATGGAATATGTGTGCAGATTTGAAAGCGGTAGCGTTATTGACAGGACTGCAGTCAGGATACACAAAATACTGCTGCTTTTTGTGTGAGTGGGACAGCCGTGCAAGAGACAAACATTATAAAATAAAGGTTTGGCCTCCACGTGAAAAAATAGAAGCTGGAGTTAAAAATTTGACCCGAGAACCGTTAGTTCAGAAAAAAAAAATATATTTACCTCCACTTCACATAAAGTTAGGATTGATCAAAAATTTTGTAGAAGCACTGGATAAAAACGGAAATGCTTTCAACTATTTAAAGAGAAATTTCCACGTATAAGTGAAGCCAAAATTAAAGAAGGAATTTTTGTTGGTCCCCAAATTAGGCAACTCTTTAAAGATGCCAACTTCACGGACATTTTAAGTGACCATGAAAGACGGGCATGGAATGCATTTGAAAGTGTTTGCAAAAATTTTCTTGGAAACACCAAGTCAGAAAATTATCGTGAACTCGTGGAAGAACTGCTCACGGCCTATCATATTTTAAAATGCAACATGTCCCTAAAACTTACTTTCTCCATTCCCATTTGGACTTTTTCCTGAAAATCTAGGAGCTATATCGGACGAGCATGGGGAACGATTTCACCAAGACATCGCATCGATAGAAAAAAGATATACTGGAAAGTGGAGCCGAATATGTTAGCCGACTATTGCTGGCCCCTAATACGAGATACATCCAGTCTTTCTTATAAAAGGAAGAGTTCAAGGAAATGAATATTAAAATAAAATAACACTTGAAAATGTTTATACTGAACATAAATTAACTGTTACTAAAATGTATCATACCTTTTTATTTTTTAAATTAATAAATCAGTATAAAAGTGAGTTTTTATTGAATTTTGCTTAATATCAAAACATGTGTCTCTCCCTCATTATTGAAGGCCGATATCGAAAATCTGAAGCCAGATCTGGATTCAGCAGGCCAAATATATAAAATCCAGCCACAATCATTCCAGGGAGGCAAAAAAGTTTTAGAATGTTGGTCAGTGTTATTTAATGAGGGTTAAATGAGGGTTGGCTGAATACCTGCCGGCTTTGTGTCCACTACCTGTGCGACTACCCGAGTGTTGGCACTGTTGCCAGTTTTAATGCGCTTGCTTCCTAAATAAAAATGTTTTTTTTTTTAATTTTAGTATAGACATATTTTAATTAAATAATTATTGGGTAGTTTATGCGTATTGTTGAAATTGTTGTACACTTTTTCTAATACCAACTTAATTTTTATTTTTTTCTCTCCTAAGGTTCCAACTAATCGGGTATTTTTTAAGGACGTGACAATCTTGCAAATAATTTTGTCTTTTGAACACTTTTGACTTATTTTTGCCTAAGAAAATGGCCGCCTGTCTTGCGCGACCAATCTGCGCGAAATTTTCCCGCCAGCTGACTGGAAATACTATTTTATACTTTTGTATACTGTGAAGAGACGACCGTAAAAGGCACAACCCGGCATTGTAGTGATTGGTCGAGATATATCGAGTCCTGATTGGCGCAGCCAAGTTCAAGTTATTGGCGCGTTATTTGACGTTTTTTGGTTATGTTATGTTATGTTTTCTTTCTTTTCACATTGACAACAAACCTTAGACCTTAGACAAGGAAAGAGCCTTAAGCCGGAGTCTCATGCATCCGATTTCCGACGATCCGATCATCCGAAAGTATTTTGATTGGTCAGAACATTGTGGCGCTACATGTTCTGACCAATCAAAATCTTTCGAGATCGGAATTAGACCAACAAACGAACAAACATATTTTACATATTTTTGTTTTGCTGTTTGTAACTTTTGAAAGAGATTATTTTACAAACCTGTTCGTTAGAACTTTTTCCTTTCGTATTTTGTGGTTAGAACATATTGTTTAAATAGTAAAGACGTTGTTTTAGCAAGGAATCATGGATTCATCCTTATGTGTTGCATCCTCTTCAACAAAGTCGTCTAAAGAAAATTCATCAGAAGAGTGTCATATCTGCAGCAAAAGATTTAAAAATGTGGGATTAAGGAATCGTCATATCACAAGATTCGGTAATTGTCTCGAAAGTTGCCTCCTCTCCATTTTGACCAAATTTGGTATACGGGGTTTTTTGGGGCGCTGAGTACGAATCTGAAAAAATATTTTTTCAACGTTTCGTTTCCGAGATATTCATCATCAAATTTGAAAATCAAACTAACCTTATTTTCACTATATTCCCCCTTCTTTTTGTACACAATTCTTGATTTTTATATAAAGTGGCACACAATATTTTATATACACCCTTTAAAACCTTATATTTTTATTTATTTTACACCTTTTTTCCATTAAATTGCGAAGCTTCACTTTTAAGCGGGGCGGCCATGATTCTCTAGTGTATACATGGTTGCAGCCACGATCCGACGTGTGAAAGTGGAGGTTTGCAATTAAATGGAAAAAAGGTGTAAAATAGATATAAAAACAAGTTTTTAAAAGGTGTTTTTAAAATATTATGTGCCAATTTAGTGTAAAAATCAAGAATTCTGTGCAAAAGAAGGAAGAATATGTAAATAAGGTTAGGTTTACTTTGATGATGAATATCTCAAAAAACGTTGCCGAAAAATATTTTTTCAGACTCGTCAGCGCCCCAAACCGAACAAATTTGTAATCGGACACTTTGGACAATTACCCCAAAATTCCATAAAATAGAGATGTTGAATCCCAAAATTAGTTATATTATTTGTCCATTATGTGAGGAAGAAACTAATTGTAAAAGTCATGAGGGATTACGAAAACATCTTGCAGTAAATCACCAGATGAGTATTGAGTTAATGACTTTTGAATTTTCTAGCAAACAAGAATATGATACATGGAAAGATGCAGAAAAAATTGAGACAAATTTTTCAATGCGCAGATCAATTCAGAAAAAGGAATTTAAGATACTGTATTATGATTGTAACAGAAGTAACCACAAAGGTAAGTGCAATACTTGTTAGGCCGGTTTTTAGGTACCTACCTATGAAAGTAAATACCCTCTTTAATAGCTATTTTAAAATATATATAAAACAAGGACGGAGAAATCTGGTGGGACAATTAAAATTAAAAGAGTGTGTCCCTCCAGGCTGATTTGCAAATTATATATTGATGGGCAAGTTTCAGTAAGTTATTGGAAAACACAAGCTGGACATGAACAAGAATTAAGAAGCAAACATCTCTCGAAGTCGGAAGAAAAAATGGTGCACTTGGTAAGAATGTATGATGAGCGAATGGGTACTAACTCTGTTTTAGATAAAGTTGCCAAGTCTTTGGGAGAAATTTCAAATATCAAACCACAGCACGAACAGGAAATTAATGAGTTTATCAGAGAGAAGGTAGAAGAGACAAATCATGCAAGGATGGTGATCAGGCACAAAGCAAACAAAGTCTTCAATGGGAAAACTTACAAAACTTTGTAGAAGGACTAGATGACGAGAATTTTACTGAGTTTATGAAGGACATTCAAGGAACTGTGCGTTAATTTCAAGAGAAGATAAATAAAACTACACAGAAGCGAAAAATGGGAAACAGGAGTATTTTCCTTCCAAAAGAACCCAAAAGTGAAAATATAAAACTATCCAGCAATGTTTATAATCCTATATAATCCCACAATATACCTATTTTATTATTTGTATCTTGCTGTTATATCTGTATTGAATTTTTATTTTAGCTTTATTAGGATTAGTTTATTCGTAAAAATTTGAAAATTGTTTAAAATAATTTATAAATTAAATAAAAAATGAAAGCCAATTATTTTTAAACCTAACTATCTGGTGTTTTATTTGGGTTTACGACTGATGCCATTCCCCCCGTTACACATAAGTGTCAAATTTTATTCAGTATTCAGTCAATATATTCACCCATTTTAAAAATAAACATTTATAAATAGGTATGATGTTTGGTGATGGAATGGAAAACGTCTGCCTTTTAAAAATTATTTTTTCTTTTGACATACCTATAATTATCATAAAAAAATTTTCTTCTGTCAATAATGACATTAAAATCTAAGACAAACATTTTTTATTCCAGCCCAACATTTTTCATGCAATAAAAATAATATAATAGTATATTAAACAACAAGGTTTGAAAACGACTCTTTGCACACGGGCGAGACAAATTGATGGACCGAGACGAAGTCGAGGTCCACAATCTGGAGTGTGCAAGAGGTTTTCCTAACGAGTTTTTTACGATACTTTTTATACGACTGCAAATAAAAAAAAACATTTTTTGTGTAAATTTTTATTTTAAAAACAAACGCAAAACAAAAATAATGAAAACAAGAAACTACAGACTATAATTTAGCAAACAGGAAACTTCATAACTATTTTAAAATATTAATTGTAATGTTTACTTCTGCAGGAATCGTCGCATTGTTGATCGACTTTTTAACGATGGAGACAACATTTTCTGGCACCAGTTTTCTTGCGGCACTTCATTACTCAATTGCTGTTGTGGCTGTGCCGCAACAGACGACACAGAGGAAGAGATCCTCTCTGAAACATCCATTTTATTACTAAGCGAGTCATCTATATAACTTTCGGCGACTGAGCTGGATTTCCATCCACCATGGCGCTTCAGAGCCAGCAAATCTGATCCAGAATTCACCAATATTGTGGCTGACGACCGCCTAAAGCAATGCCCGGTATAGGCTTCTGAGTTTCCAACATCAAAAATTTGGCGATGTCTTTTGCCATACCGCCAATTTTGTTAATTCCAATGTTTTGGCGAGTGCATTTTCCATTTTGATAATTAAGAAAAAAACGATCTGTTTGCAGGATGGAGGTCGAAGGGCAGAATACTTTTTTAAGATGGTGTAGAGACTTCCTGACACTGTAAATGATCTCGGCATCTTCGTTTTGGTATTCTCTAGTTTAATTAACATTGCGCTGCCAAAATCCGTCATATTTTCTTTTTTTAAAGGGAAACACAATTCTTCTCTTCGGCATGCCCCAGAGAGTCCGACTGCCACCACTGCCTGAAACAAGAAAAAATACCGATAAGTCTTTAGTTTTATTCATTTTAAGTAAGTACTTTATGAAACTAGCACTATTTAAAAACAGAATTGGGTAACCCCTGCCTACTAAACCTTCTCACTATAAAAAATGACACCATAAAATAAATAAAATAACTGTGATGCCTACCTTGATTAGCAAATATTTCTCGTCTGAAGCGTTCTTTAGGAAGCGGCAAAAATCATTCTCGCTAAGAATTTTGGACTTCTTTGGCACATAGTTTTCTGATTTTCTTTTTATTAGGGCCTGCAACTTCTGGTATTTCCCAATATCCGTATTTTGGTTTGCCCTCAGGGTTGATTTTAGCATGGAAAAGGTGCTCCATAATGTTGAAGACTTGTATTTGTTCGACAGCTCTTCAAAGTACACCAACATAACATTTTCGGAAAACGTTTGTACGTTATTTGCTTGTCTCCACTTCATAAATCGATGTAACTCGGCTTCATATCGATCTCTTGACTTTGTTGGAAGTAGGTTTGACGAGATTAAACTCGCTTTTTTTAGAATTTCTTCAGAATCGGACATTTTTTCGCGAAATCAAAATTTTTTGTATCTAAATTGGTATCTAATCAACAAAACAAGAAAACTATGACGGTTGCTATGGAATAAAGCCTACTTTGAGTTTTCTATATTTTTGACATAACAATAAAAAACCATAATAAATCATATTGAAAGACAGAACCGTGTGCAAAAAAAACATATTTTCCTTGCACACATTGTGCGCAAAATACAATTTTCAAAGCTTGTTTAGCGTGTGCAAAACCCCATTTTCTAAAGCAGTCGTATAAAAATATATAATTATTAAATACAAATAATTTAATACAAATATAAATAATAATTAAATACACATTATCACAATTAGAATTCTGGATATAGGTATACTTACATTTTTATTCGGATTCTCTACAAGTCTACATAACATTTTAGGCCTAAATTATTAAATTATATTTTACTTCTCTATTAATTTCAATTCCAATTATGGTATATTACACTTTTAAATGAAAAAAAATAGACATATATATTAATTTTTTTTTGTTTTTAAATTTAAACATTCAGTAGAATTAAATTACAATATAAAAAATATCTTTATTCTACAATTCAAAATATCTTAATTTTTACTAACATAAAGCCCGCCAAAATTTGAATTAGGACGCGCCCAGCGGCCAATCACCGCAACGCCGGGTTGTGCTTTTTACTGTAGTCTCGCAATAAGACAAAAAAATAACGATTTTTTACGTGAAGCCAGCATTTTTGCTTGATTGTCTTCTACAAAAGGCTTATAAGGTAGAAAAAGTCAGAAGACATAAATATGTTTGTAAAATATATTTATTTATAAAATTACAACTATAATTGTAGTTTCTTAAAATTTTGTAAATTTATATCAATTCGCAAAGCATTTGCAGCAAACTAAAGTGGCTGAACACCCAACCACAGTCCATTTTCCGGTCGGATATTGACTGAAAATTTCTTGCTCATCTGCAGTGGTATTTGAGTCTTTTCGGTCGTTACAAATTTCACCTTGCTTAAAAGCTGAAAAATAATAATTTTAACCTCTAACAGAGCAAATCTCGAGCCCAAGCAACTTCTAGGTCCTTGTCCAAATCCTAGAAACGTGTTAGGTGTTAAATTGCTTCTATTTTCTGGACTAAACCTTTCTGGATCGAACTTTTCTGGGTCAGGATAATATTTGGGATCATGGTGAATAGCATATAAAGGAATTTGCACTGCCATTCCTTTAGGGACAACTAAAGTCCTTTCATCTGGAGATGTAGGTTCGATGACGTAGGTTTTTGTGCATTCGCGTCCAAGTGAAACAAATGGTGGCCATTTTCGCAAAGATTCTGGAATAAAAAATATTTTTTAAGATTCGCTTGAAGCTGTTTTACATATTTTAGTAAGAATTATCTGTAAAATTTAAATATTCCTTTTAATAGCATTTTTGTTAAGGACACATTAATTTGTTTCAGTTTGTTTTCGTTCGGATACTCGCCTTTCTACTTTTTGGAAAATGGGACCTCTTCGGTCCAGGTCCCGGGGTATAACGAACTGACCCTGTTCAGCCCTCTTAACCCCTATAAACTTGCAGATCGCCTGCAACAAAAAAGAAGAAAACCCCAAAAAACCCAAAAATCAAACATACTAATCTACGTTTCGGTATCAAGTCAGCCACTGTGGTCAAGATGAAACTAAAGGTTTGTTTGTTATCAAGTTTAGAGTAGGGCAGAGTAGGTGAGTGTAGGACTAAAAAGTGGAACCAAGTGTAAATAAGTTCCAAATTGATTTTTATAAAAAACGCGTTTTAGACTTATTTCAGAAATTAAAAATGGCTTTATGCTTATGATTATAAACAAACATTAAACATACATCTAACTTCATTGCTTCGAGAGTTAGCGTAATTAAGTAAAAACTAGTTTATACCAGAATTCATACCAAACACCTAGTCCTAAATTACACTGACGAAAACAAACGGTTTATTGACAAAAAGTGTAAAATAGAGTACTCTATTTCTGGATAACAAACAGACCTTAAAACAAAAAATTAAACTAAATTTTAAAACGTAGATTAGTATTTTTGATTTTTCGGTTTTTTTGAAGAGTTTTCTTCTTTTTTGTTGCAAGCGATCTGCAAGTTTATAGGGGTCAATCAAGGGTGGTAAACTTAACCAGTAGTGCTGGATCTCATTTAAGCCCATATACGCCGATTTAAATGTCAATTCGATATTTGTGACGCGTTTGCCCTATTGTTTTGTTTAAAAGTAGTATAAAGTCTTAATTTTATCAAGTGGAATACAATAAGGATCTAACAGTAGGTGTACATCCAAATTAGTTTTTAAAAGTTAAATATGTAACAAAAATTAATAAAATAAATCTACCTTCTTGGCAATACGGTGACGTCACAAACATATCCTTATCTGCGGACAAATAGTAAAAAATCGAGCACTCCTTAATTGTTAAGTTTACCACCCTTGTGGGTCAATAGGGCTGAACAGGGTCAGTTCGTTATAAACCGGGACTTGCCCATTTTCCAAAAAGTAGAAAGGCGAGTATTCCAAAGAAAAAAAACTGAAAAATGAATCCGCCACAAAACTATAGAACATATTTACATTAATTTGTGTTTGATACTTGAGGTCTGTTATTTAGAAATATTTTACACTTTTTTACACTTTTAGTACTCACCTAGTCCTAAAATATACTTATTATAAGAGCGCTTACGTAAAAATAGTGGACACTATTTATAAATAACAGACTTTTGATTTCAGTAAAATAATTGCTATAATTTATATGATACCCATGCGAACAAATGCTAATATAAACAGCTGAGGCGATTTCGAACCGTTTTGGTAACCTACTTTGGTTGGTTAAATGCCTACCAACCAATTTCGGATAAGAAAGAATAAGTGACGGCAAACCAACTTTGGTACCCCCTTTGGTTTGTCAACTGATATGCCGTGGGTTGTAGGTCAATGAATGGCTTTTCTAGGTTCTCATCCTTTTCTAGAGGTTTTGGTCTTTCACTTAACATTTTATTTATTTTCATATTTAAAAAAAATAAATTCAAGGATATTGTTTCAAATAGTTGCCATAGAACAACAGAAAGGTGTTAACTTTTTAATAAACAGTTAAAAATTAAATTATTTAAAAAATATTAATTAATACCTACCAAAAATGTACCGAACAAATTCGGGTGCTATTATAAATAGACGTTACAGATGTGACGCTGGACATACCAATGAGGAAGTTGCATGTTTTTTTTTTTATTGAAAACCTATTTAAAATTCAGTAAATGCCCTTAAAAGTTGATATGTGCTTGTAAAATAGTTTAAAACTAAGCGATTATTAAATAATTAAATCTTTAAATTTTAATATTACAAGGTCAACGAAAACGCTTTCTGATTGGTCAAGCTACGTGTGACGTCAAGATCCGATAAACAAAGTGTCGGCCCACGCTTGGCTCAAGCGCTGCCATTTAATCATTGGTTATTCCGTTTGTGTTTACATCGGGTTGTGGCCAATTTAGTGTACCTAAAGACGAGTTTTTTAATTATATATTAATATTAAAACTGATTTAGTGTGTGACGATAGCCGGTTTAAAGTTTAAACGAGAGAACATGGATGTAACAGAGGATTTAAGAGGCCCGGAACATAAATACTATAAATGTTGTGTAGTTCCACAACAAAAACCGGTCCCAACAAATTATTTTCTAACGTTCCAAAAGATGAAAAAATAAGAAAGAAATGGTGTATAGCGATGAAGAGGGATTTGAAGAAAAGTCCAGTTAGTGTAAAATCTACTTTACATATCTGCGAAGATCATTTTAATGTAAGTACCTAACATTTAACTTGCCTCAAAAACAGACAACATTTCTCAAATATTTAATATTATTTTCTCGGTTTTTATTTAATAATTAGAAATAATATTTTCTTTTATATTTATTTAGTACATTAGCAGTGGTGATACAGATACAAGCTCTTTATTAATTATTTTACTTTAGAACTTTTTTTGGGGGATATATATAAAAACTATTTTAATAAGATCCCTTCGGTAAGACAGATAAGGTATTATTTTACAAAATCTATTATTTAGGTTTTGAGGTTATCTTTTTACCAAAGTTTTTACTTTTACTTAAAACAGCACTGCACTACGTATAGTATTATTACTTTAAAATAATGTTTAATTTTGAATACATACCTTGTAGCTTTTACTCCTTTTAACTCAGCTCCCATGAAATTTGGGTTATTTCCCAAAAATGTAAACATTGATAATGCATCAATTTTTGGCAAGTTATCAGATTGCCCCTGGACAAATCCAGCTTCAGTAGAAGACATAATAAATGAAGTCTTGTTTTTAAAACAATTATAACAGAACAATATTTTGTTAGCACAACGAAAGCAAATAAAAACGACACTCAAGAAACACGCCCAACTAACAAAATCATAAAACAAAATCACCTTGATGCCGCTTAAATGACAAGCAAAACAGAGAGTGTGACAGAGAGTCGTTTTGACCGATACCGGATCGTGACGTCACAGCAAGCTATCCTTGTTTGCGAGCTGCGTTTTGGCGCGGAGAAAATTATTTTGAATTTCAACATTTTTTTATAGAACAACAGTAAGTTGAATATTAGAAAAATATATGGCAATTGATACTTTATAGATTTAGAAACTTTATAAGTAAAAAATAAAAAAATGTGCAACTTCCTCATTGTCACCTACCAAAATGGCTCAAAATCTCCTCTTCTAATGTACTAGCAAAACATAATCAGAAAAGGTGACAATGAAAAAAAAGCCATTTTGTTTTTTAATGATAACTCAAAAACTATACAAGATAGCGGGAATTGCAAAAAAAGATCCTTAAAGAGGAGGAAATTTCCGATTAAAAACTCCCGGATCTCTAGCTTTTATATTTATTTTTTAAATTTGTTGATGAAAATAGAGCTCCGCGCGTCCGTTTTGGGATGAGTACGTCGTCTCTATAGTGAGTACGGCATCTAAAAAATTATGGTGTCATTTCAACACCTGAAGAAAGAAAGTCCCGTTGGAAAAAAATTAAATCCATTTTTCAAAAAGCTAGCCTATTGATAATTAACTACAGTAAAACTTGAGTAAACAGACACCCTTTTGTATCAGCCACCTGTGTTATCGGCCACTTTCAAGCTAACAAAAATCTGCTTTATAGGAAATCCCGTATACAAAAACCCTTAGATAATGGACACCCTTAAAAAACAGGCACGGCCAGACAAATCTCAATTTTTATAACCCATTTCAGGTGAATCAACCTTTTTATATTGCCCGAAAATTATTTGGGCTAATTTGTACTTTATTATTTTATGATTGTATTCTGCAAACTTTAAAGGTGAAAATACCCAACAATAATATTTATGGCCAGATTTAAATAGCATTAGTGGCTTGTGGGATTGTCTTCACATTATATTTTTAGTTGTGCCTTAAATCCATAAGAATAAAGTTATCGTGTTTGGAATCGAAAAGTGTTTAATCATGTCTCCAAAACGAAATCGTTTGTCACTGGAGAAAAAAATTGATGTTATCGCGAAAAGTACGCTTTGGGTTCGTGAAAACTGGCTAAAAAGTTTGGTGTTGGAAAATCCCAAATAAATGATATTATCAGGAATAAAGCTAAACTACATCGAATGTTTAAAGAAGGTGTTAATTTAGAACAAAAGAGGAAATTCCGGAAGTCGGGAGAATTGGCATAAGTAGATCAAGTCGTCTACAATTGGTTCTGCAAAGCAAGAGGTAAAAATGTTTTAATGTCCGAGTGGTATATTATTTGACAAATAATAATATTATGTCAAAGTCAGTTAAATATGAAATATTACCCTAGGGCGTTATTAAAAAAATAACGCCCTAGGGCCTACAAATTTACCAATAAATAAACAATAAATTATCTTCATTTAAGCATTTATTACGAAAATACAAACATACTTACAAAATATACTTATCATAATAAAAATTATTTTTTAAAGTAAAACGTACAATTTTCAAACTGACCGGAAAATTCCACATTTCCATACCCCACCGCAGTTGCTGTGTTACTTGAAGTAATACTTTTCCCAACTACAAGGGAAGCATTAGCCAATTTGGAGCTTTCACTATCATCCACGTACCCTCGTGCTACCGAAGAACTCTTCCAGCCTCCTAACCTCATTAAGCTCTCGGAACTACCTCCCGCATCAGAATGAATTGTTGCCGCTGTACGTCTTAAACAATGACCTGTGTACGCCTTAGCATCAGGTAAACCCAAATATGTAGCAATCTTAAAGGGTATATTTCCAAATGTATTTTTACCTATAGGCTGCACAGTACATCGTTTATCACGATAGCACAAAAAAACCTATCAATAGGTGCACTCTTAGATCGCAAAAACACATAGTACCGAATTAACTTTGTTGCGCACATTTCACTGTCATCAATAACCAAAAAGCTCCTTGCTTGCCCATTTTTACTTTGTGGAATGTCAATAAATATATGCTGACCCATATCACGCATATCGGAAAACTTTATTTTCACAAGCCCGTCTCTTCTACAAGCTCCGAATACACCTATCACTAATGCAACTTTATCTGCCAAATATTTTTCAGTCGGCGCTTCTTTCAAAAAAGTTATAACTTGTTCGCGAGTCAGAACCTTCAACTTTTTAGGCTGATAATTTCTCCCAAGTTGCTTTAGAAACTGTTGCAGAGAAATCAACTTTTCATTACTTCTTATCTTCTTATGAACTATTAATTCTTTACGTAACATTGAAAACTTTGTCCAAAGGAAATTTGAAGAATATGACTCTGACAAATCTTGAAAATAAGCCATCAAAACGGTTTCGTCCACACGGTCCACGCAGTGTTCCGTCAGCCAGGCCTCAAAATGGAAATATTCTTTCTCGTAAATCCGCCTAGTTTTTTCTGGCTTAACTCCAACGTAAACTCTGTTCACCATTATCTTCAATCCGCCAAACCCCACATACTATTTCTCACCGAAACCCAAGTAAGTCCCAAAACAGCAACCAACCACCTCCTTTTCCCAGGTTATGAACTCATTTCATCTTTTCGACCCCATGGAGGCGTTTGTGCTTACGTTCGCAACGACCTGGCTTGTGCTAGGGTTTCTAACCTCGAATCGGGTAGGCCTGATATTCTTTGGCTTAAACTTTCTTTCAGATCTTCTACCAAATTTATCTGCTGTATATACCGGTCCCCGTCCGACAATTTCTACAACGAGCTCTTTGATTTCCTTTCAATAAAGATTGACAATATTATTTCCCAGTTTCCATTGGCCGAAGTAATCGTTCTCGGGGATTTTAATGTTCATAATAAGGATTGGCTAGGATCCACAAAAACTGATACACAAGGCAGAGCAGCAGAAAATTTCGCAATCAGCAACTCGCTCACCAATCTAATTATGGAACCTACCTACTTTCCTAGGGTTCCTACCCATAATTCTAACTCCCTAGATCTCTTTCTTACTTCCACCCCCGAACTCTATCAAGCATCAGTAACTGCTCCCCTTGGCCGCTCTGACCATGGTTTGGTCACCGTATCTTACTCCACTCATTTTGAGGCAACTGAAAGCATGCCGCCACGAACCGTCTGGCACTACAATTCGGCCGACTGGGATGGTCTGAGAGATTTCTTTGCCAGCTACCCTTGGGATCCTACCTGCTTTTCTACTTTCGATCCCTCCGAAATTTGTAAACAAATTACCGAAACAATTCAACTAGGCATTGAGACCTATATTCCCCACACTAAAAAAAACCCCATAACTTCAAATCACAAACCGTGGTTTTCTAAATCCTGTGACAAAGCCAGACTTTTAAAAATTCAAGCCCACAAAAAGTTTCTTCAAAACCCCAGTCCCGAAAATCGACAGGCTAGCATCGAAGCGAGAAATCAGTATAATCAGACTATCTCAGAAGCAAAAGACCATTTTAACAATCGAATAAAAGATAAAGTTCTCTCTTGCTCAAATGGCAGTAAAGCTTTCTGGTCCTTTGCCAAAAATATTAGTCAGAACTTTTGCACAAATTCTTTTCCACCCTAATCTCTGAAGATGGAATTGTCTCTACCTCCAAAGGAAAAGCCGAACTATTTGCGAAACAATTTGTTGCCAATTCTACGCTTGATCCTCCTACTAATCTTCCCCTTCCAACAGTTGTCCCTGTTTCTCATAAAATGTCCGATATAATTTTTAAAGTTAAACATATCAAGCGTATTCTTTCTTTCTTAATACTAAAAAATCGTCTGGGTTGGATGGCATACCAGCAATCGTCTTAAAAATGTGCTCCCGAGCTTGCACCCATCTTAACTCGCCTCTTTCGAATCTCTTACGACACGGGCATTTTCCCGGAGAGTTGGAAAGCTGCACGTGTGCAGCCTGTCCCCAAGAAAGGATCTAAAGTCTCCTTCCAACTATAGACCTATATCTCTTCTTTCAGTTGTTTGCAAAGTAATGGAAAAATTCATTAATTCACAAATCTTAAAGTATCTGGAAAAACATAAGATCTTACATGATAGACAATATGGATTCCGTTACAGTAGATCCACAGCTGATCTTCTTTCCTTTGTCTCACACAACTGGAACAAGTCCCTTGAGTTTCTTGGTGAATCCCAGATCGTTGCTCTTGACATATCCAAAGCTTTCGATCAGGTCTGGCATGATGGGCTTCTTAACAAACTTCCTTCTTACGGTCTTCCACCTAAGCTTTGCTCTTGGCTTTCCACTTTCCTTTCTAATCGACGTATATCGGTTAGTGTAGATGGTCATTCCTCCAGCTTCTACCAAATTAATGCTGGGGTGCCCCAGGGCTCAGTGCTGGCACCCACGCTGTTTCTTCTACACATTAACGATCTTCTCTCTTCCACAATCAATCCCATTCATAGTTTTGCTGACGATAGTACCCTCCACTCTAGTATTCAATTTCTTAAGCCACCGTGTAATCCTGATTTCGAAAACAAGCGCAGGTCAATGCAGATATCTCTTTCACAAGACCTCAAACTTATCTTGGATTGGGGCGCCAAAAATCTTGTTCAGTTTAATGCCTCGAAAACACAGTCATGTTCCCTGTCTCGAAAACAGTCTGCAAATGCTCATCCCTTACATATGAGCGGCCAAGTTCTGCAGAACAAAGAGTCGTTTAATCTTGTCGGCGTTACTTTTGAGAATAACCTCAACTGGCACAAACACATTTTATCCATAGCTTCGGCAGCTTCAAAAAGATTGGATTTCTCTTCCGAGCCAGAAAATATTTCTCTTCTTCCAATTTGTACACTCTGTATGTATCCCAAATCAGACCCTCTTTAGAATATTGTTCTCATGTCTGGGGAATGGCGTCCCCTACAACACTTAGCATTCTGGACTCCATTCAAGAAGAGCCGTTCGTCTTATTAATGATCCAACGCTCACAGAAAGGCTTCCTCTTCTTGCCCACCGTCGAGCTGTAGGGGATCTGTCGCTCTTCTATAGGTATTTTCACGGTTTCTGCTCAGAGGAGTTGGCCAGTATAATTCCTTCTCTGGCAGCTCCCAACAGAGCAACACGTAGTGCAACTTTTATGCATCCTTTTACAGTTCAGTTAGAGAGGCCCCGAACTTCCCGCTTTCTTCGTTCCTTCATCCCTAGGGTGTCAAGACTATGGAACCTGCTGCCCGCAGAAGTTTTTCCTTCTCCTCCCAATCTCCAAAAATTTAAGTCCCGTGTGAACAAACTCCCTCTCACCACACTGAAGACACCCACGTTAGTACTTAGGCATCAGCCTTCGTGGACTGTCCCAAGATAAACAAAAAAAAAAAAAAAACAAGCGCATGCTCAGCTTTAGCAGCTTTCACTAAAATATCTTGGGGGAGATGGGTATTTTCCACTACTTCGGACATTTTTATGCCTCAATAGCAAAATTATTTTTTATGTGCTGGCTTATTGACAAGTAACTTACAACCATGGTTACCACAATTACGTTTCGACCATTTTTTCAGGTAGTACTTGATTTGGTTTAAACTAATACATTCAAAATTCATTCAAATTTTTCTCATATAAAGAATATTTAGTCGGACATTAAACGTTGAAGGCACCACGGGTATTAAGGATAATAACGCTTTCGGTCAACCTATATCCCTCGGGCCAAAAGCCCTCGAGAAACACACCATCGACCTCAAGCGTTATTATCCTTATACTACCCTTGATACCTTAATAACTATAATATCCCTTAATTAAACAAAAAGCACTTGAGGCAGCAAGCAATTTACAAGTGGAAAATTTTGTAGCCTCGAATGGTTGAACAACTGTTACCTGGCAATACTGGCCACCGTTCTATAAAAGCCAATTATTCTTAATTTTATGGTGGCCGTTATAGACAAGTTGATTGAAAGCTGAATAATTATTTAAATAATTACCCTATAAATTTTTCGCCCCATGGAGTCCTTTCTAGGAGTGTGCTTAATAAGATGACGTCACAAAATTATTTAAAATTTGTTATTTTGTTTATAACGAGTTTTCTAAAGTAACAACATTTTACGATTTTTCATACGTTTCCGAAACGGGCACGCGGAGCCCTATTTTCAGCAACAAATTAAAATTATAACTATTAAAGCTAGAGATCCGGGAGTTAAAAGTTTTTTATCGGAATTTTTTTTTTAAAGATCTTTTTGGCAATTCCCGCTATCTTGTATAGTTTTTAAGTTATTATTAAAAAAAATGGCTTTTTTCCATTTTTTGTTAAAACAGTTGTAATTTTTACTTGCAGAAAAAAATCGACATGACACATTTCTCATAATTGCAATTCGCGTCAAATAAGCCATCGCTCATATTTTTCGTACCCTTTTAACTTTTTTGCAGAAAACTAACTTTTTGACTAGACTATATTATTTTAAGAGTATTTTAATCGACTCACCAGTTATAACCATATCCATATAAGTCATTTTGGCGATGGCTTCGTAAGTAAGTTTCCCATCGACACATGTCTTAAGTGTCTGTTTAATTTCTTCTCTTAGTTTATCTTGTATATCTTGGTTTACTGCTAATTCATATGTTGTAAAAGTCATCAGAGAAGACACCGAGTCGAAACCGGCAAAGAAGAAAATCACTGCTTGTGCTGTTATGTCTTCATTTGTAATTTCATGAGTTATTTTAGACTTGCCTAAAAAATATAAAGACGCCATTTTTTGAAAACAGTTGATTTTATATAATTTTACCCTCGATTGTCCCTCTTTTGTTGCCATTTTTCACAATTTATAAACACGATATACAGTAAGCCCTATTAACAAAATAAAACCTAATTTGCTTTTTTTATCTGGACAGCCTACAAAAACTTCAGTTAAAAGTACTAGTAACAGATCATGGGTATCCTAAGTGCTAAAAAAGACACATTATTATTTCAAGACTTAAAGATCTGCAGGTTTGCAGGATTTTCCTGTTGGAATCTGCTAGAAAAGGAATTATACTGGTGGTCGACGAAACGTGGCACAAAAATTACCTACGAGGGATTTTCTATACAGTAAGACGGATTTAAATCCGGTTTTTTGCATTCAATTCGTGCTCTACAAACTTTGTGAACAAATTTAAATAATGAGAAATGAAAAACTAAATTTGGGCATTGGGAAAACGCATTTTAAAGTTTGCAATACCTCGAATTTGTTACTAGAGGGTTTTCGAAGTCGCTGAATACGAATATTACATTGGCAAGTGCCTAAGAAGTACCTGGTGCGCGCTAAGGATGGTGTAAACGTCGCACAGTGGTCCTTTCTTTAAAATACACACGAAAAGGACTAAAAAATATAGTTATGGATTTTAAAAGTATTAATTGTTTTAAGCTAAACAGAAACATAGGAACATTAAATAACCTTTGTTGAATTTATAATCATCACAATAACGGCAGAACACACCCGGACTTGTCGCGTTCTTGTTGCGACTTAAGCGAGGGAGGTGCAGCTGAGTTATTTTTTCCTGAACGGTTAAACAACTCCACATAAACTATGAGTACTAATAGTAAAGGTGTATACCTTTCTTTTTAGTAATAAGATTACTGGATGTGTTCTAACATTCAAAGAATATTACTATACAAAGATCAAAGTTAATAAATATATTTTTTAGCATAAAATGTACGTTTATTAATCAATAAGTTTTTTGATTGGGCAGTATTGATTATAAATTATGTACTACTGCGTTCTCCTACAATCCATCTAAAATATTTGATAAAAATCAAGTGCCCGTTCTTGACCGTTTTGTCCCTTTTTATTAAATTTCTTTTTTACAGATGGCATTCTTAGGATGAAATTAAAAGTTTAACGCTAACAAAGAATGTCAACATTTTTTGCAAGGAATTTTAAATTTTAACTGAGTTTGACTTGACCATGTTGGATGGAAAGGTTTGTAGCAGCCTAACAGACCAAGCACTTCAAAATTGCTATATATGTGGGGCTGCGCCTAAATTAATGAATAACCTTAATAGTGTCTGTAACAGGCCGATACAAGAGTCTAATCTTAAATTTTGCATATCTCCTTGGCATGGTTGAATCAAGTGCTTTGAATGCCCCTTATATATATTTTATAGACTTCCCCTTAAAGCATGGCAGGTCAAGGGCTACCATAAAAAAGTTCTCGAAGAAAGAAACAAGGAAATTCAAGAGATATTTCGCAAGGAAACGGGGTTGTTAGTACACGTTCCAAAGGCCAAGTTTAGGGCGCAAATGATGGAAATACGGCCCGAAGGTTTTTCCAAAGCGCTGCATTATCAACAGACATAACAGGTCTAACTTAATTAAAAAATTTGACGTCATTTTACGAGCGCTCTCATGTGGCTTTGAAATAGATAGTGAGCTTTTCGAAAAATATTGTTTAGAAACAGCACACCTTTACCTCAAAATATACCCATGGTACTAAATGCCCCAAACAGTCCACAGGATCCTGGTACATGGGGCTCTAATAATTAGGACTGGAATGGTACCAATAGGGCAACTTTCGAAAGAGGCTCAGGAAGCTAAACATTAAGATAGCGAATACCATTGCCAGCTTAAAACAAGGAAGTGTTTCAAGAGGAAAAAGAATGGAGGACCTCGTTAACATGAAGCTTGTGTCTTCCGACCCTCTTATAAGCAGCTTTAGAAGAAGAAGCTACAAGAAGAGGGATCCCATTCCAATAGAGGTGGTCAACCCATTGAAGACACCCGAACCTAGCGGATATTTCTGTGAAGGAAATATATCTGAATCAAGTGACTCTTCTGATTACTCGGACTAAATTTAGTAATTTAAGCATTTATTTAATTCACTACTCAAAAATATTGTTTGTTTTATAAACACTAGTTAGTATTTTAATCATCTGGTATAGGAGACCTAATGACTTCTGTAATAAAAATATTTATTAAAACTAAATTTAATTATTTGTTTACTTAAACCATAACAAAATATAGTACATATTTTAGGAAGATCGATTGTAATAAATTTTTCGCGTCCAAACACCATTGTTTGACCACTGAGCGTCGTCTTCTGAAGTTTTACGACAATTCCTCCTAATATTAGCCCAATTTTGTTATTCGGAAGGTTTCGAGGTCGCAGAACACGAATGAGACATTTATAAGGACCTGCAGAGTACCTGGTGCGCCTTAAGGATGGTGTGAACAAAATTTCACAGGTCGGATTGGTCGCTTAACGCATGACAAGTCGCTTGTTTGTGCTCATTCTTAATGGGTGGTGGGGGTATGACAATTGTTCTCACCTTCCTTCTATTTGAGATACATAAAAAGTGTAGAGGCTAAAAGGTAAGTAATGCTTTCTGGCTTGAAAAAGAAATCCGGTTTTTCTGAAAACTGGCATGGCTATGGATGTTATCAGTGTTTCAGCGATCGATTTTCTTATTTGGCCTCTCAAAAGTAGAAAAATAGGATTTTTCATGACAACGAACATGACTGTGTTGTTAAGGCATTAAACCAGACTAGTTTTTAGGTGCTTCAATCATAGATAGCTTTAATTTAGTATTAATTAAAGGGCTTGGGAAAAGCGATTTGAAAAAATAAATATTACAACTGTACTGTACTTGGTATATTTACTTACTAATATATTCTTTTGTAACAGCAAATCCTACTTCCTCTGCATTGTCTTCTTCTTTATCGATTCCTTTTCTAGCTTCCATTAGAATTTGCAACATATCTGGTCTGTAAATACCTTTCTCTTCTCTCATTCTGATTGTATCATTAATTAAAGTAGTAAAAAACTCACCTACTTCTTTTCTGAACATTGTAAACTTGAAAAACTAAAATTTGTAAGAGTTTTAAACTGCCATTTTGCCTTCAAAATCAAAATTACTATGGGTCCCTTGCATAAAATTTATTTTGATCTTAAAACACATTCTCTTCCTTTGCCTATTAAAGAACCATCTCCCAAATATATTTTTCCAAAAAAATATTTTCGGCGTAATAACGATTTAAAATTAACGTAACGTAAATTTAATCGGAATAAAATCAATCGCGTTCCTTTATTCCGAATTAAAACAAATCGGTTTATTGTCAATTAAATATGCAATATAACAAATGTAAAGGGTAATTACAAATTCATCGCAATTACCACAAAAAAGTACATTTCACAAGAAACAGGTTGAAGTTCTAAAAACTGTTTATTATCAGTTGAGAAAAACATCTCGTAAGTAATCATGATCACCGACTTTTTGAACCAATGCAATACATTTTTTTATTGTTGTAACCATACTTACAGACATTTTAAACCAAAGCAATAAGTTTTTTCTTAATATGTTTTTATCAATATAAGATGAATAAATTATCATATTTTACTTTTAAAATAAACAAATAAAAATGGCACTTATCCACTGATTGAAAATTATAAGTGTTTCAATAACCGAATTAGCTTCGTTTGATATTTTATTTACTCCGCTTTCTTCCGAGATGTAATACTGGAACTTAGCCCCAGTCGCCTCTCTCGATCAGGCGTTGTGAATACGTGTGATTTGCCACTTATGACGTAGATACCCTTTTCGCGGAAAAATTTCTTAAAAAATATATTGGGCAACAGCGTTATTTGTATAAAGAGTTATTTTTAGCCATTAAAAAAATATATGCAAGAAGCCTATTATAAAAAAGGAAAAATGGCTTTTGTATTTATATTTCGTACCCTGTATACACTTTTAGCGACTTGAAAGACCATAATCCTGAGTACCGCACCGAAACTGATATCCGTTATTTCTTTACCCATTTGAAAGAATTCATTATTTTTTTCTGTTAAAGAATCAACCTTAACTCCAAAAGAAGTAGTAGCTATCACATCAATAGTAAACCTAAAAGGTCAAAAGTGTAAATTAAAAAAATATTTTAATAACTAATTCACCTTTTATTTAATAAAGTAATTTAACAATTTTTTTCCAATTTTTCCCCCCTGAGATACTAAAAAACTAAAAACACTCTTTTAAAGAAGTTTTTTACTAGACGTAAAAGGGCAATATTTTTTGTGTTGCAATTTGTGAAGACCTCTCTCCAACATCTTTATGTTGTTTAAATACGTTTTTTATTACATTTAACATATAAGCATTTTAAGTATTCTACTTAAAACAAATTTCGATGACTTTCACATAAAATAAATTAAAAATCATTTAATACATTTTTATAAGACCATATAATTAGGTAAAAAAAAAACAAATTTTCATATCTTAAGTTGTGTTTATTTTTTTAATTAACCAAGGAAACAAAATTATTTCTGCTTCCGCCCCAAAGACTAGACCTGTAAGGGTATAACAGACAGAAAATAAATTTTCTTTTTTTACAGCCCTAAAAGATATTTACCTTGTAAAAAAATCTTTCATTTCTATATCGACAACTTTGTCTTTTCCCTTTTCGACAAAATACTTTGCATAATGCTGGGCTGCGTCGGAAATTAAATTAAACATAATCTTCATTTTACTACTTGTGAAAGATCCTGTCAAAGTAGATCTCATTTTTCTCCATTCATCTCCTAAAATAAGTTTTTTTAATTAAATCTATATCATTTAGTTTTAATGTTAAATTCTTATTTAACCATTTCCTGATTATATGTATATGTCGCACCCACTCGGCGTAGTTGTCCATTTCGTGAACTAGAAGTCCAGTTCGTGAAGTGGAACCAGATAGTGTAATAATATTTTATTTCACTATCTGGACAATTTTTATGTCCGGTTCATAAAATGGATATGTAATTTTTCCACTTAGAAAAGCCAGACTATATTACACCTTCTGGCCCAAAAAAATCACCCAGTTCCTATATTGTATATTTGGCATTTGTCCACTTAGAAAAACAATCGTCTCAGTGTTTTAAATGGCATGAACATTATATTGAACTACTAAAGCAAAAATGTTTAATATCAAAGATAATTTTTATACCCTTCTTGATCAACATTACACGGAAAAACTAACCACAAAAACCAAAAATGTTGGGTAATTGCATTTTTACAGTAAATAGATAAATCCAAATATACAGTACAGGAACGGATTTTTTTTGTGTCCAGTCTTAATACCGTCTCGTTTCACCAAGTAGAATAATGGTATTTCCATTTCATGAACTGGACAAAAATATTGTCCAGATGGAGAAATAAAATATTATTATCATATCTGGTTCCACTTCAGGAACTGGACATTCAGTTCATGAAATGGACAATTACGCCATGTGAATGCGACATATACATTGTTTAACATTCCTAACGATTTTTTGGATATTTTGGTTAAATAAATATAAGAGAATTTAAACAGTAACTTTTATAATCTACATATAAAATAAAATTTTTAAGATGACTGGCCTGAGCCATCATCAGGTTCACTTTTTTTAGACGCTTCTTTTTAAAAGAAAGTTTAATTTGTATGTCAATTAGATCGGACAGAGCAAACATGGACTGATTTGGTTAAATTAAAAAAAATAGTAATTTAATAATAGTATTTTACCTCTTAAACCCAGAAGGTTTTTGGCAAACAGAGGATCTGATTTTGGATCTACCATTGCAACATGATCAGTGAAATAATCAAAATCTTTTATGGTTACATTCTTTATAAGCTCAGGATCACATATTACCAATTTGGGCTTTAAAAATCCATAAACACCATAATATCTAAAAAAATAGGCATATGTACAGGGTTTTCATTTATAATTTGACACATACTTACAACGATAACTAAAAAGGATAGAAAAATCTTCTTGTATAAAATTTGTATAGTTTTTCATTTATTATCTTATGAGCATAACGAGAGAAAAAAATTAACATTAAAAAGTTAAGAAAAAATAAGTTAACTTTTTTTTAAATAAAATCGTCTAAGCTGGATGGCATACCAGCAATCGTTTAAAAAAAATGTGCTCCCAGTTACCCCCCCCTAACTCGCCTCTTTCGAATCTCTTACGATCCCGGGTTTTTTTCCCGGAGAGCTGGAAAGCCACGTATGCAACCTCCCCCAAAAAAGGATGCAAAACTCTCCCTTCTAACTATAGACCTATATCTCTTCTTTGGGTTGTCTGCAACAAAATGGAAAAATTCAATAATTCTCAAATCTAAAATATCGGAAAAAAAAAAAGATCTTACATGATAGACAGTATGGATTCCGTCACATAAGATCCACAGCTGATCTTTTCCCCCCTTTGCCAAAAAAAACCCCTTGGAAAAAAAGTCCCCGAGCTTCTTGGTGAATCCCAGATGGTTGCTCTTGACATATCCAAAGCTTTCGATCAGGTCTGGCATGATGGGTTTTTAAAAACAAACTTCCTTCTTACGGTTTTCCCCCCTAAGCTTTGCTGTTGGCACTCAATTTCCCCTTTCAATCACGTTATCGTTACTGTAGATGGTCATTCTTCCAGCTTCCCCCCAATTAATGCTTGGGCCCCCCAAGGCTCAGTACTCCCCCCGTTTTTTTCTTCTACACATTAACGATCTTCTCTGTTCCACAATCAATCCCATTCATATTTTTTCTGACGATAGTCCCCCCCATCACTCTAGTATTCAGTTTCTTAAGCCACCATGTAATTCTGATTTGGAAAACAAGGCAGATCCCCAAGCAGATATCCTTTGCACAAGACCTCAAACTTATCTTGGATTAGGGCGCCAAAAATCTTTTGGTTTAATGCCTCAAAAACAGTCATGTTCGCTGTCGTGAAAAAGTGGGGCCCAAGCTCATCCGTTACATATGAGCGGCCAAGTTCTGCAGAACAAAGAGTCGTTTAATCTTGTCGGCGTTACTTTTGAGAATAAACTCAACTGGAACAAGCACATTACATCCATAGCCTCGGAAGCTTCAAAAAAGCGGGGTTTCCCCTTTTGACCAAAAATATTTCTCTTCTTCCAATCTGTATACTCTGTATGTATCCCAAATCAGACATTCTCTAAAATTTTTTCTCATGTCGGGGGGAAAGGCCCCCTACAACACTTAACATTCTGGACTCCATTCAAAGAAAAGCTTGTCTTATTAATGATCCCCTCACGAAAGGCTTCCTCTTCTTCCCCCCCCTCGAGCTGTAGGGGTCTGTCGCTCTTCATAGGTATTTTCACGGCTTCTGCTCAGAGGAGTTGGTCAGTATGATTCCTTCTCTGGCATTCCCAACAGAGCAGCACGTAGTGCAACATGCATCCTTTTACAGTTCAATTAGAGGGGAACTTCCCCTTTCTTCGTTCCTTCACCCCCAATATAAGACTATGGAACCTGCTGCCTGCAGAAGTTTTTCCTCCTCCTTCCAATCTTATCGTGGCATGTCCCAAGATAAAAAAAAATATCGACAATCTTAATTATGCAATTTGATTGTTAATATCTCGTTTTAAAGACGATAAAAAATCGTTTATTTTTAATTAGATAAAAGACACTTTTATAAACCCTATATTTTAATTTCATTTAATTCTTAAGAAAATCCGTTTTACAAGTGAACTTCTCCGCCCACTTTTTTCGCAATTTAGCCTAAGGTCTTTTCTTATTTATTTATTTTTATGTACTCGGGTCAAAAAAAATTTAAAAATATATATATATATATATATATATATATATATATATATATATATATATATATATATATATATATATATATATATATATATATATATATATATATATATATATATATATATATATATATTTATATACAGGGTGCCCAGATTCGAGTGCATGCATGGGGATCTCGGAAACTGTAAAATACGAAAACGGTTAAATTATGGCAAAGTTGCGCATTTAGGTGCCTAACAACATGCCGATTAGAAAGTTGTAAAATTCCGAGTACTTCCGGAGATATCCGGAAAAAAAACCGAAATTTGCTGATTTCGTTTTTATTTTTTTTTTTACGTTATTTAAAGAGATATGGAAAAACAAAAGACACTTTCTTATGGCTACTTCTTAACTCTACAAAACAGCGTTGAGAGATTTTCCGTACGACGTTTCGTTTTCGTTACCTCATCAACTTTATTTTTTTTTAAAACGGACTAGGTTTTTTTTTTTTTTTTTGAACCTCTTATTATCCCAATTACAAAAAAATATAACCAATATTTATTTTAAAAATATGGAACGCCCCTAAAAAATTATGTGCGCTCCTTGTCTTCTCATTGTCTCTTTGGAAAATATGTTTATTTAACAGAAAAATATTAAGGGATACATCATTGTAATTAGGATTATAATTTTCAAAAAAATGCAATAAACAATTGAGTGGATTTAAAAAAAAAAAAATATGGTTTAAAAAAACGAAACGTCGAAAAATCTCCCTGTTTTAGA
>JAHBCN010009947.1:0-33411 GCA_019359885.1 Listronotus oregonensis | reverse complement strand
CCCAAAAACCTCGTGAAAATACACGACGAATACATTTATTATAGACTTGCTCCGCTACTATTTGATTGGCAACGAACTTTTCCAGCCCCCTTTCGATGTAGGGAAGAAGAAGGCCATTCCCGATTTCCTTCCAGCCAAAGTTACTGATAGTTGCATCAATTTCATCCATGTTTTGTTTGATTGTCCTTCCACTGGTCTTACTCTCTGTGCATTTAGGTACAATACTTTGAGCCTGGCACCTATTGTGGAAAGCTTTTAAACGTTGAGCCATAAGGTTTATCTCTGTCTCTGCTTCTGGTTTAACGTCCGTAGACATCTGAAACAAACAAATATGAATTAGTGTTTTGCTTATTTAAAAAAAAACACTATTTAGCGTGCCTTTTTGTTAATAATTTTAAAATAACTAATAATATTAATATCAATTAAATTATATGTGTCTAAGAAAAAGTGTATATATTTATTCACTAACTTTTAATTTAGTACCAAGAAAACAATGTCTAAAATATTAAAGAAATACATCAAGATTATTTAGACCTAGGATCTACACTTTAATTATTTGCTTATAAGCGCAAGTTTATTACATGTAAACAATTTTTACGGAAAGCTAGCGACCTAAAAAGCCAATGATTTGGTTATTTTTTTTTTATTTCCAATGTTCGAAGATACCAATCTTGCTAGGGAAGGCAATACATTTTGACATTGTTGAGTAAGGGGTAATGAAAAATATGTATTTGGTTGATTTTCTTATTTTCTGTTTTAAATCAAACTTCTTATTTCGAGAATAAAAGATAAAGAGTTAAAATATAAAAAACACAAGATGTTTATCCTAACAGATTGTGTACATCATGTGCATAGCTTAATACTTTTTATCCACAAAAGTTTAGACCATCAAATTTGTCGTCTTTTTTTGTCGTCTGACGTCTTTAACTATTACTTTCTGAGAAACCATATTATTCAGTTCTTATGATACGCATACGTTAAGTTTTTTCTATATGTTAAATCAAATCAAAATACAATTAAATTTCGAATCAAAAAAAGGCTTAAGCTTGAAACCGTTGATTATGGACTTGAATCTGTAAAATCCTTTATTTAGTTACCAATATATAGACAAAATTACAATTAACAATTAGAATCTTTTTATCTGGAAATGGTAACAAGTAAAAATCTTTAATCATTTCAAAAAGTACTTCTCTAATGTGGGTAAAGAAAAGGTTATACTTAACTCAAAAAAAATATTTCAAAATTGCTCTGTGTTATGTAAACTGATTATTTTATTTGACGGGTGTAACATCGCACAGGATCACTTCTGAATATGTTCTACGGTTTTGTGGCGGATTTATGTTTTAGTATGTTTTTGTTGGAATTACTCGCCTTAAAATTTTCTAGAAAATGGGACCACTTCGGTCCGGGTCACGGGTTATAGCGAAATGAGCCTGCTTAGCCCTAATGACCACTATGAACTTGCAGATCTCCTGAAATAGAAAAAAAACAAAAAATTCAAAGCAATTATCTATGTTTCGGTGGCAAGTCAGCCACCCTTTTTAAAATGAAATTGAAAAAAAAACAAAAAAGGAATTAAGACCTAATTTTAAGAAATTTTGTTTTAAGAATTTAGGAATTTTGAAAGCTTCTTTAATATTTATGACTTTTTGTCATAAATGCATATTATATATACCAGCCAAACAAATTATTATGTCATTTATGAGAAAACGTCATAAATATAAAAAAGCTTTTAGAATTTCCAAAATTTTTAAACCAAAAATTTCTTAAAAATTAAGTTTTAATTCCTATTTTGTTTTTTTTTAATTTCATCTTAACAACGCAACGTTAGCCGACCGACCACCGAAACGAAGATAACTGTTCTGATTTTTTTGATGAGTTTTTCTTTTGTCTTTGTGATGGTGATCTACAAGTTTATAGGGGTCAATAGGGCTGAGCAGGCTCAGTTTGCTATACCCCTGGACCACGACCGAAGTGGTCCCATTTGCTAGAAAAATTTAAGGCTAGTAATCCCAACAAAAACACACTAAAATATCTTAACGTAAAAAGTAACAACAACTCTTAACAGTTTACACTATTTTTAAATTTATTATCTTTGGTGTAAGTGGGATAAAATATATTTTTTTAAATATTATAAAATAAGAATAGTTTAAGAAAAACAAATGTAAGAAAAGTATAATAAACCCTAATTGCTTGCATTGCATCTAGTTTATTCTAAACCCGTTTGGTAATGAGAAGGGTTAACCTCGTGTTGCAGAACCAGCAATGTTACTCTACTAGCGTAGAGTAACATTCTGTAATATTGATAAACAATAATTATTTCATAACTTAAAATAACCTATGTTAAGATGTCATTATTTAAAAAAAAAATAGATAAGGCACTTGTTTAAAAAATAATTAAAATTTCTCTTGAATAATAAATAAAAAGTACCATTTAGTACGACCTTTGTATAGAATCGAGTTATAGTTTACATCAGTGGCGGCTCGTGAGTTACAAATATAGAGGTTCTGCACAGCAGCAAACGATTAGTAATATACATTTAACAAACCAGAATTAAAAATAACATAAATATAAACTTACACAGATTTGAGAAGCAAGTGAAAAACAGTTTATACAAGTAAATGTCACAAAGAATGTCTCCGAGGACTAAAGGCTTATTTTTTATAAATTAAGTTGATTCTTCTGTCCTTTTTGGAAGAAAACTTGTCTGTAACCTTCTCATTGAAATTTGAAATTTCACGAATCATTTCCTTTTCAATTGATAGCATTGATAGAGCCACTAGACGATCCTGAGTCATAGAATTACGTAAAAATTCTTGATTCGTTTTAAAGTAGAAAATGATCTTTCAGCCTCTGCAGTCGTCATTGGAATTGTTATTTAAAAATTTCTAATATTCTTTTGGTTTCTTGAAATGGCCCTGATAAATTATTTTCTATTAAAAATTTTAAAAACGGTACTGCTCCTTTTATAGATCTACAGTCTGCTCTGGAATAAATTACTGATAATTCAGTTTTTAAACGTTCTTTATCTATGTCTGGATAAGCAGAACATGTTAAATTTAAAATTTCCTCGGGAAAATTATCACAAAATTCCCCAAATTTATTAGAATAAAGTAAAGTAGCCGCAGATGAATGATTTTTAAATGCAAATCGATCTTTCGCACAGTTCAAAATTACATCGCAGATTTCTACAACGGCAATACGATGATCCAATTTACTGTCCTTTACTTCAGGTACTGAGTTTCTTAGTGACATCACATTCTGCTCAAAAGTCTCAATTTTTTTGTTTATTTCTACAGGGTCTGTTTGTATTTTTTGTAGCTCGTTAAAAAGAACATCTACATGAGGCATGACACGATGGAAAAAAGTTAGCCAGAAAATAAAATTTTTATCTAAGAGCATTCTTCTGATAGATGACGCGGCACTACAAACAGTTTAATTAGTAAAAGAGTCTTCTATGTTCTCCATACATTCTATTAAAGATTCCCTATGTTCAAAAACAATATTAACAGTGCGGATGTTAAAATTCCACCGAGTTGGCGCACCATGGGGAATTCTTCTTTGAACTAGTTTGGTCAGTACATCTACACGTTGTGCCGAATTTCTAAAAAATGCTGGTATTTCTTGCAAATTACCAAAAAAAAGTCTTACTTGTGAATTTTGTGAAGCAGCTTTGGACATTATTAAATTCAATTGATGCGCATAGCAGTGCACAAAATTGGCATATGGAAATTTCTCCTTAATCCTTGCCTGGACTCCAGTATGCCTTCCACTCATTACGGCTGCGCCATCGTAGCTTTGAGCAATTAGTTTATTGGTTGATTTTGTGTCTGGTAATATTACATTCAAAACTTGTAAAATATCTTGCGTGAGGGACTCTGCATTAACACCAATAGAGTTTAGATAGGTCCAGAAACGTTCTATAGGTTCGCCATTTCGTGAATACCTAAGTATTACTACTAACTGCGTCTTTGCGGACACATCAGTTGTTTCGTCTACAATTATTGCCAGATTTGGAGATTGACGAATTTCTTCCAAAATTCTCTCCTGGCATTCTAAAATACAGTCCAAAATGTCATTTTGAATTTCTTTTGAAATCCCTTTAAACACTGTCGACTTTTCTAAATGTTCCTCCAAAGTTTTGTCAAGCTCTGCACTAAAGTTAATAAGGCCACGAAAAATTCCTGGATTTTCTGAGACACTCGTCTCGTCATGTCCTCGAAGTGCCAATTCAAATATTCCACAAAATTTAACGCAATCAATAATTTTAGACAAAACATACCGATTTTTTGTCACCTCTTCGTTAAATTTTTGAATATTTACCCGCAGTAGGCAGAATCTAGTTGTTCCCTTATATTTACGGTGCCTAATAAAGCAAATTCCATTACATTATGTAAATGGTGTCGGCACGTTTCCATGTTTCTTTATTTTTTGACTCAAATGATTTAAATCTGTCACTCCAATTTGGGTCCACGATTTATCTCCGCCAAAAAGTACACAAGGAAAACAGAAAAGAGCATTTTTTTATTGCATCCACAAATCCAATCGTTTCTTGAGTACACTTCACGATTAAATTGTCTTTTGTACTGTTTACCACGACTTGAGCCTTCTTTTTCGATGGAAATATCTGGTAAAGGACGTCCACCTTGCTTTAATTTAATTTTTTCTTCGTAGGTGTACTTTATAAACCTTTTAACATTTAATAAATTATCGATAATATCCATCTCTAATATGAATATTAATCAAGGAAAAAACAAAAATAACGCTTATAACAGTACGCGAAAATTTTAGATTTTTTATACAGAAAACGCGGTACCGATAACTGCTCGAACAACTCGTCAAAACCTGATCACTATCCCTCAGCACTGCGTAAAATGCAGAACATATTTCCGTTAAAACAACGGTATTAAAATCAAAGGCGCGGGGAGTCGCGACGCCAGAGGCGAGGGCAAATTACGAGCACAGAACCACATTGTGTCGCCCTGCTAAATTTATATGGTCAAGCGCGTGGAGATATGTTGTTGACTACGTCCGGCCAGCAATGTCGCGCAGTTCGTTCAATGTAACTTGTCTCGGAGTTCGTTCGAAGTTACTTGTCGCGGTAATTAAACACAAATAATTTAAACATCAGAAACATTTATTTATTTTAGATTTAAGGCTTATTTTCTATTTTTTTTTTGGTTGTTCTGCAGCTCTGCAGCTCTTATGTACCAGCCGCCACTGGTATACATTTTATCAAAGAATATTACAGATGACAATAAAAAACATTGATTCCTAGAATGTTATGACGTAAATACGTATCAAGCTAAAAACGTGTTGCATAAATAAATATTCTGAACCGTTTAGTTTATTTTAGATAAAATATAGTCCAGGAAACGGACCATTTCGCCTCTCAATTTTTTTCAAAATGCATAAAATGACTTGAAATATTGACAATAGGTAGGAAATAGTCCTAGGATCAAAATCTATATCATGTAGAAGGGCGCCTTTACCTTGGGGGTGGTTGCTAAACCATCTTGGGGGTGAAAATTGTTTAAAATATTTTGACCACAGAAATCGATAGAAAAATGATTTCGAAGCAAAAAATGTTGTATGCATTTTTTGTTGTAAAATTCATACTTTTCGAGTTTATCGCGATCAAAAGTCGGCGTTTTCGTCGATAAAATCAACGTTTTTAATCGGTTTTTTGCAAATAACTCGATAGATATGCATTTTATTAAAAAAAAAACTGTAAATAAAAAAATTGTAGCATTAAAAAAAAACAATAAAATGGTTTTTTTGTAATTGCTGTAGAACCAACCCAAAATCATAAAAGCATTTTAAATTTTAATTACTTTAAATTGCTTAATTTTGAAAAAAAATGTGCTGCAAGGGAAAATCAAATTTTAGAATTTTAATAAAAAATTACCTTTTCTTGAAAATAACTCGAAAACTAAGGGAGATACGTAAAAATTGTAGTTTTTTGAATTAAATATATTTTGCTTTTTTTTAATTTACTGCATAACGGAAATTAAGTGAGATTTAAACGTTTAAAATGTGTGTATAGACGAGCACTACCTTGTTTCAGCCCTTTAAACTCACGCCTTTAAAAAAATAAAGGTTTTAAACAGTTTTAATATATAGGACCGTATAGCTCTTGAAAAAACCAACAAAATGGTTTTTTAAAGAACTTTTTATTACAAAAAGTATGGAATTATGCTTACAAAAAACAATTTTTTAAAACATTCTAAAGGCGATTCGATGTATTTTTTTCTTTAAATCCGCGGTTTTGTACTATTTTTGCATTGTAAGAGTGTAAAGGGTGGGTTGTTGAGGATTAAATAATTACAAAATTAAATCAATAATACTTTTGAGCAGTCACATTTTTTAATTACAACTCTGTGACAATGTGTTAAATTTTCTAGGGTAAACAATTTTTTTAATTAAATTATAATAAGTAGGGCGGAACGAGCTTGTTCCCTATACGATTTTTATGTCTAGTAAATTCATGGGCGTGCGTATTAAGGATATATTAATTATAAATAAATTTAAAAAATGTGAAATAAAAACATAACAGAAGTGTTTCACAATTTATTTGCATTACATGATATAACTAACGTCTTTTTAAAGTTGGTTTCGGTAAAAATTGTTTTTTTTTATAACTTAAAATATCTCTAAGTCTAAAAAAGCTTTTTTCGACATCACAGCTTGTAACTGGAATAAATCGAAAATTATTGTACAAGTCAGTTCTTTTATTTTATAGTGCCTCAAAAATATGTTTTTTTCTAAAAATCCCTTGCAAGATTTTTTGTACATACAATTTTATTGCTACCAATTTTATTGGGAACAGATTTAAGCTTGTCTAAAGTAATTTAAAATACATGAAATAAAGACACTAGGTGGGCATTTTGTTTTTATAACTGTTCAATCACATCCGGAAGATATCCAATATTTTCAAAAATAAATTTTAAATCAGATTGAACATTTGGTGCATTTATAACTTCTTTACTTTTTTCATACTTAAAGCATCATCTTGTAAACTGTCGATAATATTTTTTACCACATTGTAATTTATATGGTAATAAGAGTATGTTAACTGCTGATAGCCATATTCCCTACCTTGTAATAGCAGATTGTGGCGAAAATGCGATATTAATACACATATCTTTAAATTTCGTATTACGCGCAGGTGACTTAAGAAAAACTTTTTTATTTCGAGTGGATAAAAGTTACGTACCATTTCGCATATTCTATGTAGGGCATGAGCTAAACATGTCATATTAAGCAATTTGGGAAAATGTTATTTTAACTGTCGTCCTGCATTCAGCATATATGCAGCACTATCCAAAAGAAACAAAACGCCACTTTTCTAAATACTAGTGACTGACGGTAGTAAAGTAATACTTTCTACTACAAATGTTTGTTATTGTCCCAATATTGATTTGAGAAAGAAATTTACTTTTAATTAAATATGAGTTTCCAAGTTCGTGATAACTTAAAGTTGCAACTATAATATTAGCAACATATCTTCCCTTTATCAGTAGTTTCATCGACACTAAACCATAACTTTTTTCCTTCCAGATTGTGTCGTATTTCGTTCATAGTTTTTAAATAGACCTTATCAACATAGTTATATGCAGAGTTGATTTGTCTGGTACTTTTATGTGGTAGTATTTTTTCCAAAAATGTCCTCGTAGACCGATAATTTATTTTATGAAGAACAATAGAAGCTGCAATAAAATCTTTACACAAATCCATGCAGAAGTCTGCGTTTGATACATAATATTCTCGTTCTGTAGATTTGGATGCCCCCGAAAAACTTAGCATATTTTCTAAATGTTGTGGACCTTTAACATGTCGCTCAATTTAATATGGTTTCGTACAAATAAATTCAGAATTACAAATTCTGCACCAAACTCCAACTGCACCATTTTTTTAAGCCAGTCAATAAGCCTGATTTGAAAACCAAGCGTAGGTTAATGCGAATTTTCACGGCTTCTGCTTAGAGGAGTTCCAGTATAATACCTCTTCTGGCAGCTCCCAACGGAGCAACACTTGGTGCAACTTTTATGCATCCTTTTACAGTGTAACTAGAGAGACCCTGAACTTCCTGCTTTCGTGGTTCCTTTAACCCTAGAGTGTCCAGACTATGAAAACTGCTACCCGCACAAGGTTTTCCTTCTTCTTCCAGTCTCCAAATATTTAAGTCCCGTGTGAACAAACTCTCTCTCACCACACTTAAGATACCCACGGTACGTTAGTGCTTGGGCCACAGCCTTCATGGACCGTTCAAAGATAAAAAAAACATCTCTTTCACTTTCAAATAAAAAAGTAGAATATGGAAGGAGCCACACCAACTTCAATTTTTTTACTCGTACTCATTATTTATTTGCCTGTAAGCGACTTACACCTGTTTAAATAAAACAAATTATTTTGGCACAAATATAATTTGATTTACCCTGTGATTTACCCGATGGAACTGGTTTTTACGAGTTCACAACAAATTTCCCCGGAGAGTTTTCGTACTGCACTTGGAGAGTTGCATTACCACCAACAAAACTATGTTTGTGGGGTTAATTGCATAAATATGAACCCTAACAAAGGTGCAATCAAATATTTGTAAATTTATATAGACAAAAAGTCTATTTTAACTTTAATTTATTTTATATAATTTATATAAACGCATTATAAAATATCATAGTTTAATTCTTTTGTTGTTGCGAAAACTCTTCTAAATTTTTTACTATTGCCACGTCTTTTGTATTATTCTAGAAAAAATCACACCGAATAAAAATATCAAAATAAAAACCGTAAATACCAAAGGAAGTTGAATTATTTATTGCATTTTTATTTGGTATATTCTATATCATTTTAAGCTGGAAATTGTAATGGTTTTTTATCAATGTCCGGTCTCTAATAATAAGGTTTTTGGGTTTAAATATATTAAAAAATGTTTCAAAGAATTGGTAGAAGGGGGTGGGACGATTGATACACATAGGCCTTTGGGGCGCTTGGGACCATTGCGCCATAGCGCTTCACGGCTCCGGGCTGTCACGGGCGCAGCTCTATGGCATGAAGGACAGTTGCCCGGATTTATGGTTATCGGGGCCCCTCAGTGAGTTTGGTATCAAATTAAAGAAAAAAATTAGAAGAGTATGAATAAATTTAAAGTTTCTTAAATAAGGCCGTTTAGCTAAATATACCATTAATATATCTTTCGTAAGAAAATAATATTTTCGTTTAAAAGCAAAGCGGTAGAGTATGGTTAATTATTTATCATATTGTAGTATCGCGGTTGCATATTCGAACATAAGTTTAGATAAATACAGTTAATCGTGAGAAAATAATATTTTTGTTAAAAGATTGGAGAACAAAGGAAAAGCTAAATCGAATTAAAACCACAGGATATGTGTTGTGTGGGAACGCAACACTCAGGAGACTTAAATGTGAAGAGAAGGCCTTTCTGGTTTTAATTCAACACTTTTATTTTAAAATAAAATATGAAAATAATAACTGACAAAGATTATGGATACAAAATAACGTCTTAATTTAAGATGTTTAGCTAACTTTTACTAACTTTTACCAAAGATAATACTACTACGAATAGATGGTTCATTTAAATAGGGCGTTTTGAATCAATTACGAAGATCATAAGTGTTTTCTTAATTATGCCGAAATAAAGTTTAGATTTCAATTAACCCTGCACAAAAAATGATGTTATCATTGAATGTATGTCGCATAGAATAATGACGAAACAAAAGTGACAAAATTAGAAATTGGGTTATCAAAAGAATTAGAAATTTTATTATGTCTGCTTGTTATCAAATGATGCCAAATAGTAATAGTAAGCCGGAAACTTTTAATAAACGTTCAAGGATAGCGTAAAATCTCCTTGATGGGAAGTGGCTCTGTTAGGGGTTACCATTAGGGGTATCTAAATTTAGATTGAAGTAATACTTTATACCGAGTATATTTTTACAACTTTCCAACTAGCGGTCAGCATTTTATTTATACCCGAAATACACGTGGCGTGTTGATTTCAATTAACGTGAAATAAATAGATTATTTTTCATCAATTAAATAAATTGAAAAATAAGAAAACAATTTAACACTTGGAAAAATAGAATTGGTTATCAAGAATTAGAATATGTTTGTGTCATGTTGGTAATAAATGATCGAAAAAAAATGTTACTAAAACTTTAATAAAAGGCAGAAGGACTATATCTGGTAGGGAAGTAGGCAATGAGGGTTTACTTAGGTATACTAACGTTGTACGATAATAATCTGTTATACGGTATAATGTTTAAAATCCTTTTTACTAAATATTTGTTAATATTAAAACCAGATAGGTAATAAATAAAATTTAGAACCTTTTACCAAGTCATAAACCTCTTCACCTCTGAAATTATAGGGTAGATGTTTTACAATCGAATAAAGCATAGGAAAAACCCAATAGGTGGATGTTTTTATAGGGTCAAAAAACCTCATCATCAATGCTACGAATATTTTACAAACTAATAAAGCCTTCCTATTAATAGGGAAAACCCTAATGCAATTAGGCAACCAACAAAATCGTCTGGTGTTTTACAAACGAATAAGCCTTCTTGCTATCGCTATATCGTAAAACTTTGTACATAAATTCAAACCACAAAAACATCGCACTTAATGATAATAAGAATATATAAAAATGATAAATTATGAAAGTGTCATCATTCTAAGATGTCACCTAAGAGAAATATACCTGACGTGCACATACCACCCCCAACATCGTCAATAAATATTTTAAATTTTTTAATACCTATATCTTCTTTTCAGGTATTTTGAATAAACAAAAAAATAAAGGTATAACTTAAGCCTAAACTAGAATCTTATCTAGTCTGACGATTAAAAAGTCTTTAGTTTTTAGAAAGTAATACTCAAAGAAGTTTTTTCAAATACCAAATAGCACAGAAGATGAGACATTTTGGCTAGGAATTTTTTCGTCCTGCATGGATTTACCTGAAATTTTTACAGAAGGTAGAAAATTGTCCAAGGATCAATGTTTATATCATGCCGAGGTGTGCTTTTATCCTGGGGGTGGTTGCCACCCCATCTTGGGGGTGGATATTTTTTATTACATTTTAAGTACAGAAATCGATAAAGAAAGTAATTTTAAGTAAAAAATGTTTCATGCATTTTTTTCGTAAAACTAATATTTTTCAGGTTATTCGCAATTTGACGTTTTAAATGGAGTTTTCACGAATAACTCTAAAAATACGCATTTTATCAAAAAAACTGTAGAAAGCAAAGTTGTAGCTTATAAAAAAACAAAAAAAAGTTTTTTTTATAATTTCTTTACAACCCATACAGACCGAGCTACGGCTTGTTAATGGTTAGCTTTTGTTCGTCAAATATTAAATTTAAAAGATTCAAAGTCGAATAGCGGGAAAAGTTTGCATTTTTCAAAAAAACCATATAGGGTCTTTTTTAAAGTATATAATAAGACCTTTCTTTTAAAAACAAAAAAATAGCATGAAAATTAAGCGAGTTATGATAAAAATAAGGTCGGTCCCTACTTGTTTCTACGAAAAGATCATTAAAAACAACCCCCTAATTCCCCTCCTAATTAAAATAAATCTGTACCTTCTGCGATTCTTTTATATATGTATTATTAATACATTCCAGAAGTTTAACCAAATTAAAATGCTTAATTTTAGAAAAATTGGAGCTTAAAGTGAAAAACCGCAATTCCGTAAAAATAGCCATTTTCTTCAAAGTAACTCCATCAATACTGGAGGGAGATACGAAAAAAAAATGCTAGAGTACCGAATTATAGCTTTTTTAATAACAAAGACTTTTCATTACATATATTTTTCTGTACCATAAATATTTGGTCAGATATAGCCCTTTAAAGCCTCTATTTACACCACCTTATTCTAGCCCTTTAAACTCATCCCATTTTAAAACCAAGGGATTAAAAAGGATTTAATTTACATAGCCTAGTAGCTCTAAAAAAACCTACAAAATTATTTTTGAATAAACTTTCTATCATTAAAACTAAAGGGGCTATGTTTAAAAAACAAATCAACTTTTTTTTCGAAAAAGTCGAATCCCACTTCGGAGCATAATATTCTATAAAACCGGTATACTTTATACTTTTACCGGTATAATTTTTGTATGCAATTCTACTTTCTTTTCCTATTTATATCTATTATATTGGTTTATAAGAATTGCAATGTAGTAAAGGGTGGTTTTTAAGGATTGAAAATTTGCCCAAGAATGAAATTGGTAATATTTCAGGCAGTAATATTTTTAATTATGTGGGAAAATACTCGCGACCTGTCGTAAAAGTTGTTAATGGTAGCTTAGTGGCCGACATCCGAGAATTACTTTTCCCACTTCGGAGTTGGTAGTTATTTCAATTTAAACGGAACTTTTATATTTGATGACAAAGGCACTCTAGAAGGTAGGCTGGTCTTCTTTCTTGATGTTTTAGTATGCAAGGACTACTAGGTTATTAGATCTTACCAATTACGCCTACAACTATATTGCTTCTCGTCGTCTCTGTACTTGGGATTCTCTCTGTTGCTCTTTGCTGCCATCTGGTACGATTGCACTAGCGCACAAAGGTAACCCCCTTTTCTAATGTGTTCCCCAGAGCATTAAAAGAAGAATTTCTCAAAGCAATTAAATCTATTTACAAATATAAATGAAGCAACTATTTACAATAATAAACTAAAAAAAAATTAGAACTGACTATAACAATGAGAAACTAGATTTTAGTGTAAAATTAACTGCCGTAGGTTTTATTTATTAAGTGTGAGTTAAAACCAATGTGGAAAAGATCAGATCCTCTGGTAAATTTAGGAAATACAAGCTTTAAGAAAAACAAAAATATTTAAAATCATTTACTGCTGTTTTTACTTTAAAAAAAACAAAGAATGATAAATCCTTTCCCTTAAGAAGGATACCCTTAGTGAAATCTCCTTAAATATTTTATCTATTTGCCTATTTAAAGAATTTAATTTATAAGAAAAATGTTTAAGATCAAAACCCTCTGAACAGAGAACTCACAAGTAGAACACAACACGTTATAACGAGGTTCAGACTGTAACTGTCCCAAATAATGATATTAAAATTCCATGAAACTAAGGCCCTTTTCCACCAATTAAACAGGAATATTAACCCTGTAATCCCGCCTTGTTAGAGTGGTTCCTGTTTTACGCCTTATTTCACACTTTGGCCTCCTAAAACTAGAGGGCGCGAATGGTTCTAAATCGGGGTTCATTTAGCTTTTAAATCCTAATTTACGTGTTTAATGTTCAAGTCTATTTACTTTTTATGTAAAATACTTTATAGTAATATATTCTACTAATTCCTATACTAAGAAGGTCCGTCTATGATTAGAAAAAAAAACCTATATGAAATTTATCGTAAATTTCGGATTTTTCTCTTTCTTGTTGTTTTACATAGGTAAAAAAAATCATAAGGCGGAACTGCTTCACAAATCAAATTAATACGCTACAAAAACAGAGTCTTCCTTATATTCTTTTGTTTTTCATAATGGTAAAATCTGTTTACCGAAAATAATGCACGCCAAGCAGGGTGGTCCATTTGTCGACATCTGTGTGCTTAACTTTCCCGAACTATAAACAACGTTGAGGGTAGTTCTGTGAATTTCTATATCTTGAACAATATTTGGTTACTGTTTAACTTTATGTTTACTCAATTCCAGGATAAGATAAATTAGGTTTTTGGGTTCTTAAAATATTTACAACCGACATATTTATGGGATAAGTCCTGGGAACGTTGTAAAAATATACTTCAGATTATTGTTTATCTTAGAAGCCCTTATCCCCCTGTTGAGTTATATTTTCCACATTGTGCTAAAAGGTTTTTTTTGTGCAACGAAATAGTCTTTTTGAAAATACAGGGTGGTCAAGATATACTCCCTTACAATTAATTAATCTGTAAAGCTATTAACTTTTTGGGGATAAATCTTTTTTTAATTAAGCTATAATAAGGGTTGATTTATAAGGGCCGAAAAGTTGAGAAATGAAAGTAGTATATATTTTAAGCAATAGCATTCTAAAATTAAATCACTATGGTAAATTAATCATTTTTTTGGGGTATTTTTTTTAAATTATGCTCTAACAAGGATTGAATTTTAAGGGTTAAAATATTTTAAAACTGTATTTTAAAACATAAACTAATCATTAATCAACAAATCCAAACCAAAATTTACCCATCTTAAGGTTTGACAATTAGGGGTAGTTTTCACCCTTAAAAAACAAACAGCGTACATCCCATGAAATAGAATTTAAAGTAGAGGGTTAGAAGCGCCTAATTCCAAATTTTTATACAAATCGATGCAGGACACAAAAATTGCGAGGTTTTGCAATTTTTTAGCTTCATTTCCGGGACTATAATTATTTATCATCAAATCGTTTTTTATTTGTCAAAAAATTTTTTTGTAATTCTCATAAGGGGTGGTTATTTAAAGATTGAGTTATGATAGTTAAATATTTATTATACCGTAAACTGTTAAAATATTTTTTTACTACAATAAAAGCGTTATAAAATAATTTAAAATGAAAAAAACATTTTTTTTTGGAATTTCGTTATTAAGGGTGATTTTTAAGGGTTAAAACGTTAAAATATAATGTTGGATATAACTCACAACATAAAAATAGATTTATTCTACATGTTTAGCTATAATTTTAATTTACATAAGGTCTAGTTACTATTTTTAATTTTTTAGCATAAGGGGTGGTTTTTACCCCCTAAAAATAAAAAGCACACCCTAAGCATAAATATAGTGTATGATAATCAAGCGGCCATAAAAGCTTTGGCATCCCAACAAGTCAACTCAAGGTTGGTTTGGAACTGTCTGCAATGCCTCCTAAACCTGGCTAACCACAACAAAGTTACACTTTCCTGGGTGCCAGGACACAGGGGAATACAGGGCAATGAAAATGCAGACTCCCTGGCCAGGCGAGGCTCCGCAGCAATGTTTGTGGGTCCTGAACCTGTTTTTGAAATAACAAAAGCCTCGGTTCGTGGCTACATGACTCGGTGGATTCAAACACAAGATCAGTAATACTGGAACCACATTCCAAGGCAAAATCACAGTAAATCAATGTTGGACTCACCATCGAAAGCATTGACAAGTGAATTACTAAAACTAAATAGGAATCAGATTAGAATAGTGACAGGATTAATAACCGGACACTGCACCCTAAGAAAACATATGCACACTATGGGCATCTATAGAGAAGAACCCATTTGCAGACTATGCGACGAAGAGGAAGAGACAGCCTCTCACATCATATATGAGTGCCCTGCACTTACATACTGGAGAACAAATCACCAGCCTCCTGGTGGACACTAACCACCAGGAGGCTGGAGACCAGAAAAGAACAGTAAAAGGGCTACTACACCTGTCTAAGGTGTCAAACCTTTTTAACTGAAACAAATACACAAGAGATACAACAAGCCCTGTAGGCTGCAGGGTCGAGGCGGACAAAACCTCAACTTGTGTATTTATTTTATCAATCAATCAATCAAGCATAAATAAACTTTGATCTAGAGGGTAAAAGCAACTTAATTCCAAATTTTCATAAAAATTGAAACTGTACAAAAAAATCCAAAGGTTAAACAGCTTTTTTCTCCCCATCCACTGTACTAAAATTGTTACCACACTTTTCTAAAAAACTAGTAAAAATGCAGGAATATTACCCTGACCTGTCGGAGCTATAAAATGCGTACCTTAGAGCTGATAGTTGTTGCTTGTGGTTTAAATGATTTGTAGGAATTTATTATTTTTTCTGAAATCTTTTTTTTTTTAATTTTAAAAATAACATTTGATAAATGTTTTTTTTATATTATTGCTGTTTTTTTATTTTATATGTGATAAGGACACGCTTTAATTAGATGAATTTGCAGTATACAGTACGGATTCTTGTAATTTCACTATACAGGTCGGTGTTTGATTTTTTGTGAGACCTAAGCTGATCAAGTTATGATATATTTGGCTTAGGTTACTTATATCTTTTTTTGTTATTTGAGGCTTCCTTTTTTTTATTTCGATCATTTCCTTTAATGTAAGTCTTTTGCAATTTAAATCTTTGAATTACTTTTGTTTCATTAAGTTAAATTCATGATTTGTCTGTGCTTCGTGTTTATGTAGTGCAGTGGAGGCATTTTTAGGGTATTTATGACCAAATTTAATGTGTTGTCATACCTATATATTTTTGGGCAATTTAAACATGGGACCGAATATACCAAGTTGGATATTTTTTTCTTATGAACTTTACTTTTTATTGGTGTAAATAGAGAGTTACTCAAATTTTGAGATTTGTGACAAAGAACTATGTCATGTTTTGATAATCTATGATTTATTTTTTGCGATAAACCGTCTGTATATGGCATAGCTATATATTTATAATTGTCGTTTGTATTTTTTCGTAATTTCTTTTTTGTCTTATTATAAAATAGGTGAGTCCTTTGCTTTATGATCTTGGATATACTGCTCTAGGGAAAGTTGTTGTTAAGTAGTGTCTCTTTTACTTTTCTTAGAGTTTCTGGTCGGTATTCTGGTGATGTTGGTTATATTGCTCTATCGGTTAAGCCTGACTGACACCGGTTTTTTTAGTATGGTGGGCATTTTTCTACAAAATTCTACTTTTGATAAAGTTGACAAATAACTGTTGCTGTTTTTCAGCAATTTGTGGTTATTGCATATCGTTTAAAAGAGCATGAATTGTATCTATATACGTATCTTAATTTTTTCCATGCTTAACAAAATGTAAAAACACTTTGAAGATAAAGTAGCAAAACATAAGGCTACAGTCAAAGCTCCTTATTCGCGTTTCCTTCATTCGCGTTTAAACTATTCGCGGATTAAAAAAGCGACCCAATTCCTTTATTCGCGGCTAAAGATTTCTTCTTTCGCGGATCTAATTGGTACATCGGTACATACACATTGATAAAAAGGATTCCAATATAAAGATATCTCACCGAATATCTTTTGTAAACGCGTCGTCAAATAGACTAATAGCCAAAATAGCAAATGGAATAGAACGAGATGGGTTCGAACAGATCTAATCAAGTGACATTCAGAAGTTGCTTGAATCGCAAGATGAAGATATGACTGAAACCGGCTTGGAGGAAATGTTAAATTCACAGCCCATTGAAGAAGAGGCTTCAACAAGCACGGAAACGTGACATTTAATTTAAAAAATCTTAGTTAAGGTTTAAGAGTCCAGTCCGCGAAAATTGGATCCAATTTGGGGTTCGAGGCATAATGTTTTTCTCAAAAACGGTATAAGTCATCGATAATTTTCAAAAACTATATGAAAGCCAACCCTTAAATCTAGGCTTCTGCTGTAATAGTTTTTTAAATTTGGATTTAGTTTTTAATATTTCCTTGAGTGAAAGTCACCCTAAAATCGGTTATGTTTAGATACTATTTCTCTTAACTCGACTCATATTTCAAAAATCCGTTACAGCAGAGGCATAGATTATTTCCTTACCTTTAAAATGGTGTATAATTTAAGTCATTTAAGTAAAAAATAGTTACCGAAAAACGTTATCTCTTGTAGGCTTGCAATCGGAAACAACATCGCATCGATACACCGAATTTAGAAGAACCTAAATAAAATATAATATTTTTAATGCGGCTATACGAAAATTGTGGTAGTGGGAGTTTGTTAGTCTCCGCCCACCGTCTCCGCGTCCTTTCGTCCGACCCCTAAGGTGTAGCGTAAATGCACTCTTAAGAATGGCAAATGAGCTTTGTGAATTCTTTATGAAATTCGATCCGTCTATGAAACAAAGTCTTATTTTTCAGAGGCAAATTGCTAATGCCACTGCTAAATATCAGTCTGAATTGAAGGAGTTTTTAAAACCTGCCAAGCAAGAAAAAAATCACAATTTTTTTTAAACCATTGCCTAAACTTTAATTAAATATATTTTTTTCTACGAGCGTGCGGAAAAGCCCACTTTTCCGCAAGCATTTGAGTACGCAAAGTTGTACTTTTCTGCACGCCGTGCGGAAAAGTAAAACTACTCTAAAATCTTACAGGTAAGCAAGATTTATATGTATTTTAGTAATTGTAGGCTATTTCATGCAATATACGAAGCCATTGCAAGTTTTAGTTTATTCTCTTTTTTGTTTGTTACTTCGTAATTTTCAATATTTTAACTAAAACACAAAAAAAAACATTTTTAATTACCCTGTATAATAATAATAAATGATTATGACAAGTCAACCAACAATATGTGATCTTGGTGATTTTAACACATGTCAGATTTTTTCTTCGTTTCCATATGAGCAAGCAATTGCACAAATGAATTTCAATACAAACAAGCATTTTTAATGAAAAGGCGTCATAGTATCTTTTTTTAATTAAATAAAAATCCGACAAAAATAATTACTTAAAATGAGTAGTTCCGATGAGGAGCTACCAGATTCTATCCTGGATGCAGCAAATACCGTAAGTTTGAATTTATTACCAGCAAAATATTGTGGAAAATATGAGAATCAATATAGTCATTTCGAAAACTGGTGCTCCAGCAAGGGGACAAAAAGTATTAAAGAAGAAGTGTTCTTGGCCTATTTTGCGGATTTGCAAAAAAATATAAACCTAATACTTTATGGAGTAAGTACTCTATGTTAAAATGTGTCCTCAAAGTGAAAAGGAACCTTGATTTAAGTTCATATTTCAAGCTGACATCACTACTTAAACACCAAAACGTGGGATACCGGCCAAAAAAATCAAAAACTTTCAGCAAAGAAGAAGTTTCAAGATTCATGAAAGAAGCACCTGATAATATTTACCTTCTAATAAAAGTTGCTACAATTTTTGGATTAGCCGGTGCTTGTAGGAGAAATGAACTTACAAAAATAATGATTGATGACATACAGGATAATGAAAATTTGATAGTGTGAAAATTCCTGACACTTCCAGAATCTTTGTAGTGTCCGATGAAACAAATAATGGACTTTATCTGCAATTGTACCGTAAATATGCAAATTTGCGAAAACCACATACCCCACACAGACGTTTTTTTGTCCAGTATAAACAAGGAGCATGCAGTACGCAATGTGTGGGAATAAATTCAATAGGTAAAATGCCTTCAGAAATTGCTGCATACCTAAAATTAAAAATCCAGAAGAGTACACTGGACATAGTTTTCGTCGATCCTCTGCGACTATGTTAGCGGATTCTGGAGAAGGAATTACCAATGTCAAGCGACTTGGGGGCTGGAAATCAACGGCTGTAGCTGAGAGCTACATTGATGAATCCACAAATCAGAAAAAGGATATGTCGAATAAAATATTGACCATGAACAACTCCCCTCTGAGCTAAGTCAACCTTCATCAAGCCGTACAATAAGCGCTTCCATAAGCCACCCGCTAAATGAAATTACAGGTTCTGCAATTAATTTACAATATGCTAACAACTGTTGTTTTGTTGTAAATGTTATCAACAAATAATTCCCATTTATAAATATGTTTCAGATTAAACATAATTTAAAAAATAATCATTGCTTTAATATTGGTATTATCTGACGCTCGTAGGAAAAATTTTGTTCTTAACGCTTGCGCTTCATATTCACGATTTCTGTATTCGCGGCATATTTACGGAACATATACTCCGCGAATAAAGAGCTTTTACTGTATTTAAATTTGTGGTCATATGACGGCAACTTTTAATTCCAACCTCGTATATCAAATAATGTCCTTAATTTGCATAACCAAATTCAAATAACTTTTTTTTATTAATTTTTAAGTTTTAGTTATTTTTTAGATCACTTTTATCTTAAAAACGGTATCTGACTTCGCCATATAACGTCGATAAGTTTTTTAACTGTTTAAGGTCAATCGATTCTGTTCTGTTTTCTCGGGGTCTTATTAAATTTGTGTTAAAAGTTATGCAAGTTTGTTAAGGTCATTCGCATAGAATTTATACCCTGGGACTGATACCGACGCAGTCCCATTCGGTGAGGCCCAAAAAGGTTTTTTTGATACATAAATCCTCAACGATAGTATAGAACATATCTACGAAAATTACAATGACAGAACAAAAGCAATTTGTTTTATTTACCCACAACTATAGAATTACTTACAGTTAATAATAAATATTAATAAGTAGTGACATAATCACTTGCATTTTTTCACTTAATTGTACATTAATTTAACTGTTTACAAACACTACATTTTAACTATTATCAGTATTTATTGCTAATTTTAAAAGCAATTATTTATTTTCCTGTCTAAACTTGCAAGTTTAAGTGGAAATAACATATATAGGTTTATCAAAACTAGTTACAATATTATCTATGCCCTTTTATCAAGTATTATGTAATGTTGGGTTACGATAACAAGTAAAGCGACGTAGTGTGTATACTTTTTAATACGCAATAACTGTTCGAATACTCGTAGAGTCTTTTTAAAAATAATTATTAAATAATACTTTTAACAGAATAATTCCAAATTGCCGTAAAATATAGAAATACAAAACAGCTGTTTTAAACTTAAAAGCTGTAAATAAATGTGTAAAGTTTTCATTTGTGAAGCAATTCTTAGGTCTTCGAGCGAGAAAAATATTATCACGGTTCCGACGTGGAACCCGCTGAAAATGGCCCCCAAAGTCCCAAAAATGAGTTTCTCGCGAATAACTGCCAAAATATGAGAATTACAGAATTTTTGTTTAAACAAAAAATGAACATCACTTCGAAATCTACAAAAATGGTCTCTACCGCAACACCAATATTTTTAGCAAAAACGGATGTCGAAACATTCATAACATTCCACATTGGATAGATGTGGTAGTGGTAGTTTCTTACTAAAAAATGCAGATGGGCAAAACAATTTTTAATCAAAACACAAGAAAGATTGTAAAAGAAATTTTCTGGGATCATTAAACACTTGCTAAGGTCTCATTATAAAAAAGAAATTAACAAACCATTTTTTCAAAAAATATCAATAAATTAATGAGATACTCTTAAAATATTATGAAAAAAACTTTGACAGCTTTTTTCAATATTCTAGAAAATTCTAAATGGATCCAAACTCATATGCAATGATAGGTACGGGTTTTCTCATTCCGATGAACTTTGAATGATTAAAAAATGTACATTATTGCCCGAGTAATGGAACAATTCGTCCGCCCGTTATCTCGAAAACGTCAATTTTTTGAAAAAAATTATAAGGACCATTTTTGTAGACTACAAGACAATCTTTATTTTTGTCTAAACAAAAACTCTGCAATTCGCATATTTTGACAGATATAATCGGGAAACCCATTTTTCGGGCCTCGAGTGGCCATTTTTAGCCTTTTCCCACCTGTTAATGTTGATAAACTTTTTTTTGCTCGAAAGCAACCCCTGAGACCTAAGAATTGCGCCACAAGAAAAAACTGTACAAATTTATTTACAGCTTTGTCCCTTCATTTATTGGACTAAACTCACTAAGGCCTGATGACTTTCATTAACATAAAATTATTTTCAATTTCCAATCTTGTGCAATAAAGGAAATTTCAAAATTACCGTTATAAAGTACCAGGCCTAATGGAGAAATAAAAAAAATACACTTTAGAAAAATTAATGTTTGGGAAAGCTCATGATTTTGCAATTTCTAGAGTTTAAAAAACTTTTAGCGAATATTTTCCCCATATGTTAAAGTTTCCATCAGAGAGTGCAATTTTCGCAAAATTACAGCGGTAATTGCACTGCAGAAATTAAAAATTGCATCGCAAGTGGTGATGGAAAATTTCCGGAAATATATATTTGTAATGTTCTTGTGGGAAGCTCATGATTTTGCAATTTCCTAGAGTCTTAAAAAACACTTTTAGCGAATATTTTCCCCATATGTTAAAGTTCCCATCAGAGAAGTGCAATTTTCGCAAAATGACAGCGGTAATTGCACTGCAGAAATCAAAAATTGCATCGCAAGTGGTGATGGAAAATTTCCGGAAATATATATTTGTAATGTTCTTGTGGGAAGCTCATGATTTTGCAATTTCGTAGAGTCTTAAAAAAACACATTTAGCGAATATTTTCCCATATGTTAAAGTTCCCATCAGAGAAGTGCAATTTTCGCAAAATTACAGCGGTAATTGCACTGCAGAAATCAAAAATTGCATCGCAAGTGGTGATGGAAAATTTCCGGAAATATATATTTGTAATGTTCTTGTGGGAAGCTCATGATTTTGCAATTTCCTAGAGTCTTAAAAAAACACTTTTAGCGAATATTTTCCCCATATGTTAAAGTTCCCATCAGAGAAGTGCAATTTTCGCAAAATTACAGCGGTAATTGCACTGCAGAAATTAAAAATTGCATCGCAAGTGGTGATGGAAAATTTCCGGAAATATATATTTGTAATGTTCTTGTGGGAAGCTCATGATTTTCCAATTTCCTAGTCTTAAAAAAACACTTTTAGCGAATATTTTCCCATATGTTAAAGTTCCCATCAGAGAAGTGCAATTTTCGCAAAATTACAGCGGTAATTGCACTGCAGAAATTAAAAATTGCATCGCAAGTGGTGATGGAAAATTTCCGGAAATATATATTTGTAATGTTCTTGTGGGAAGCTCATGATTTTGCAATTTCGTAGAGTCTTAAAAAAACACATTTAGCGAATATTTTCCCATATGTTAAAGTTCCCATCAGAGAAGTGCAATTTTCGCAAAATTACAGCGGTAATTGCACTGCAGAAATCAAAAATTGCATCGCAAGTGTGATGGAAAATTTCCTGAAATATATTTGGAAATATTTCTTGTAGGAACTTTAATTTATGAAATTTCGAATATAGAAAAAACACTTACAAAATATTTTCATATATTTTAAAGTTCCTATGACAGAGGGAATTTGAGCAATTTTGCAAAATGAGTTAAAATCGAAGTATTGGGGCAGAAATCAAAATATGCATCGCAATGAAGTGAGGAAAATTGCGGAAATATAATTTGTAATATTTATTGGAAGTATAATTTAGCAATTTCCTAAGTGTCTAAAAAACACTTTAGCGAATATTTCCCATATGTTAAAGTTCACAAGAAGTGCAATTTTCAAAACAGTTAAGCGTATTACAAATGCCTAGAAAATTAAAAATTAACATCGCGTTGCTATGAAAATTTCCTTAAGATAAATTTGGAAATACTTTCCAAATTTTATTTAGGACTTTTTAAATCTAGAAAATGTTGAAATGAAATAAAACAAAATATAAAACTAATATTCAATGATAAGTTATTATATAATACTAAATTATCAAGAATTTGGCTGATATTAAAATACAAGAGCGATTTTGTAAAGAGTTCACATTCTACAGTATTTAAAATCAGGCAAAAAATATCTGGCTCAAAATCTAAGTACGAATGGTATTAGGTAAGATAATTGAGCGAATGAAACAAAGTTAAAAGCAAAATAATAATTAACAATGTAAAATATAGTCGCTACTAAGGTAACAATGGACAACACGATTAATAGAACCCTAAGCAAGTAACTTTTTCCCGTTTATCCGATGGCAAATTTCGATTTTTGACATTTCAAATGAGGGGTTATTTGTGCATGAGTGGAATTGTCATCCAAAAGTTAAAACGCAAAAAATTAATATAAATAAAAATTAAAGTATTAAATATACAAAGAAAACGGTGAAATTTCTAAAAAAGCAATTACACCCGACCACGAGACACAAGTTGTGCAACTTGATTACGAATCATATCTTCATCGATATCATCCACACCTTGCAATTCCTTTTTGACCTCCGATCAGTGAAGTGCTCGCGATAAAAAAACTACATAGATTTTTCCGGGAAGGCGGCTAAAGGCGCTGTATCAACAGCTTTTGCCATCGGGGATCAAGGAGTAACTCAAGCCAAACGATGGAGTCCTTCCTCTGATGCTAAGCGCTGTGAACGAAGATTCCTATACCTGTTCCTTTCTGAGGGCCCCACGCACGAGGATTTTCCTAATGGCGGAAGATGGTTGCGCGCCCACAGGGGGGCAGTACTGACAGAAAACGGTATGCGTGATAACAGAAGCAGTCTCTGGTCGGACCGCCATTGTTTGTGCCCTGCATCGATAATTTTTTTTGTCAAGAATTTAAATTTTGGAAAAGTTCGGAATTTCTGGGGGTTACAGAACCCGACTATCCAGAAGTTCCATCTACAAAGCCTGGGAAAGCTCACGTTGATAACAACGTGTGTCTGGAAAGGGGAGACCTGGCTGAACGTTCACCGACGGAGGCCAAGAAAAGTGAAAGCAAAGCAAAAATTTACTTTATTCGATTTCTCAATTAATTCGGAAAATATTCAAATAAATTACACTCGTGCATCAAAAAAACCAGATAATTTTTTTATTCAAGGTGTTTTTTAACAAATTACAATCGCTTGTTTTTAAATTTTATGAAAATGCCCTCCTCTTGCGGAGTTGGGCTTTTTCGAGAAAATATAAAAACAATCTCTTGCAATTATAAAAAACACATTTCATTTAAAAATTATCGGTAATTTTGATGCCTTTGTGCGATTACCCCCAAAAATAATTGTTTTTATGGGAACCTAATGACACACTGCATTTTCCTTGGTTGGTTTCTGGTATCGCTACACAAATGTAAACATACAAATGTTTTACCGGAAAATACTATTTACGTAACAAAATGCGAAAGTTTGCTTTTAGGTGTGGGTAGTTTTTAACAGGTCGCGGTGTAGCCGAGGCCTTTCAAAAACCTCCGAACCCCTGAAAGGACTTTCGCATCGGGTGATGTATTTTTTTTTCTACTACTGCTACATAATTTTAAATTTTTATAGTTGAATAAGAATAATGATTAAAAGCACGTATTACCCTTAAACAAATATATCCATAACAAAGATTTAAATAAATTGTTACTTATCTGCCATTATAAAGTCTCAGAAATTATTTTTTTTTATGGATTATCACTTTTAATTTTAATACAACACATAATCATAATTAATAAAAAAACAGCATGTATAGACAAAAAAAATATATATTGGCAAACATTTATTTTAGCTTCAGAGTCTACTCACCTTGCAAACTTAACTATACTTTAGAGGCAAACTCATCTTATTTTATATAGCGACGAATGGCATTCACTTAAAAAAACTTCTTTTATCAACTCACGGTCACCTTTTTTTCACAGCTTCTTTTTTTTTGAACCAACACAAAACCCGCGTAAACTAAATATCGAGCGACTTCCTCCGGACGGCACGGTACTAACCATCCCGTGTGACCCGTAATAATTTTCTGTACTACTGTGAGTGTGGCATAGTGATGGGATAATTCGAATTAAAAATAATCGATAATCCGATTATTGAAATAATCGCTATCATGCGATTATTCAGATTTAATTGATTACGCGTCGCGAAAAAAAAATATAATAACGAAAACGATTTAATATTTTAATAGTAAAGTATATATTTATGTAAATAGAAAGGACAACTTAATTATAAAAAAAGGTAATTTTTTACTTACCGGGCCCAAGGCCGATTTTATTAAAATTTTGTATACAGGGGTTTTTGGGGCGCTTATCACGAATGTGAAGTCATATTGTGTCGGATTCTGCTAGTTTTTGAGTTATAACGCCCTACTTGAACCTAACCTCACATCTGCACAAACTCCTAAAATTCCTTCTTCTTAAAACTGATTACACCCAAAATGGAAGATTTTATGGTAATATACTTATTATTTTATAGGATAAATTTAATTTTAGCTTAATTAAACAATTATTTTTAATAAAAAAAAGCACAACAAGCGCTTCCCAAAAATAATATTTTTACTTTTATAAATGTCAACAAAATTGTCTAGGTATTTTAGACAATTTTATGTTGGTACACCAGGAACCCGCGAAAAATTGAATGCGCTTAATTTTTAAATTTAAATCGCGAAAAATAAAAACAATTCAAATTTATTAAGTAGGCCATTCAATTGTTTCGCGGGTCCCTGGCATACCAACATAAAACAGTCTAAAATATCTAGACAATTTTGTTGACATTTATAAAAGTAAAAATAATATTTTTGGAAAGTGCTTGTTCACTTTTATAAAAAATATTTGTTAAATAAATAAATATATATATATTTTTAAATAATAAAAAAAAAAAAAAAAAAAAATGTGTATTTCTATAAAATATTCCATTTTGGGTGTAATCAGTTTTAAAAGAGAATTTTTGAAATTTTGCTGGTTAGGTTCGAGTGGGGCGTTATAACTTAAAAACTAGCAGAGTACGAAAAATTTGACTTCAGATTCGTGATCAGCGCCCCGAAAATCCGGTATACAAAATTTCAATAAAATCGGCCGTGGGCCCGGTAAGTAAAAAATTACCATAAAAAATTATGGCAAATGGAAAATTTACTTACAAAATAATAATAATAATAATAATAATAATATATATTATACAGTGTCAAAAAAGTCCAGGATCCCCGTTGACAAATTATTAAGGAGATCCCGGACTTTTTTGACAAACTGTATATAATATTTAGTGTTTGTGTTTAGTTACATCGGAATCGAGTTACATATTCATTCAGAAATCAAGAATTTAAAATTCGAACGATTAAAAAAATTATATAATTATATAATTCGAATTATCAATTAATCCGATTATTGAAATAATTCATAATTCAATAATTCGATTTTTAAAATAATCCGATTATGCCCATCCCTAGTGTGGCAGTTCTCTATTCATTCTTTGGTCACCCGTGAAACGAATACGATAAGTCCGTTTTATCAAACAGCTTTATTCGTCTTTTCGAGCTGGCTCTTGGCCTCGTCTCTCTCTCTCTCTCAGCAAGGGTACGAACGATGGGTTCTTGGAATACACTTTGCTTTGCCCTTCGTGTAATCGTGTATGAATTGTAAACAAAGACAACCTTGGAATGTATTAAATAAATGCGATTAAAAGTTTCAGGCTGTCGGGAAATGCAACGCTTTGAATTTTAACCTTAAAACGAAGGTAATAGATACGTTACCGAGTAAGATCGTACTGTGTCTGAGGAATAAAAGTGAATTTCTCTTTGCAAGATTTAATTCAGAAAATAAATTATAGATTAAAAAACCAAAAATAACACGCTTTTATAGTAAACCGAACTAAAAAGTGGAAAATATTTTTTTTACGACTTGCACTAAAAGTAACATTTTTCCCACTGGTTACTAGCTTTTAAAATAAAATTTTTCACGCAATGAGATAAACCACGATCAGCGAGAAAAGTACTTTTTTCTCTAGTGAGAAAAGTAATTTTCTTTCAATTGCTATATAAAATAGTAGAAATAGGCTTTTGATTCGCGACTTTGACAATATCTAGCAACCTGAAGTTGTTGGCGTCGTATAGCAAATATGTATCATGCATCGGCGAGCGCCATATTAATTGCAAATGTCAGTTTTATGAATGTTGTATTTTATCCGATACAGACACTAAAATTTCTTGATTAGTTTTTAAAATAAATAACGCAAATAAGTTAATTATTACAGTTACTAGTTTAATGTTTATTCATAAATAATGACTATATCTATAATAATAATATATAAAATATATATATATATATATATATATATATATATATATATATATATATAATATATATATATATATATATATATATATATATATATTATAATATAATATATGGTCGTAAAAAATTTCAATGTATTATTTATTCCAGATTAACATTTGTATCTTATGTTATCCTGCGTGCAGCGAGCGCAGAGCATTTTGAAATTATCATGTCGACGGAAAACGGCTACATCAACGCCATTTCTTAATATTTTTTAACAAAAATTTGTTTACTGGCTGTTCAATACATGGAGAACAACGTGCTAAAAAATATTTTTTATTTGACCTTTTTATTCCTTAAAAAAAAATCGACAAAAAGACGTTTTTTTCAAGTCGTTACAGTGGCCTAACCCCTTAAAGAAAATTCTTAGTAAAATGTTGGACATATTTTAAGTGGCATATAAATTACCTAAACTGATAAAAAGTTAAATCAGCAGCCTAAAATAAGGTTTCGTATGTCACTTTTGTATTCAATTTAATAAAAAACTAAAAAGAAAAACACCATAACTGCTGGTAAATGTATTTTCATTGATAAACTAAATTTTATTTAATTGCCTTTAACTACTTTTAGTGTGTTTTAAATAAATATTTGTAATTATTTCTGGAAATGAAATAAAAACAATACATATATTTTTCATTACTACCGTCAGTCTCTAGTAATTTTTCGATAATTCGCTTTTTTCGCAAATATTAGATTTAGGCTAATATAAAGAAATCTTTTTTTGACCTATAAAATTCAATTTTGCAAAAATTTGGATGGTTTGTATTAAAATTATAGGTGCTTTGTCAATCTTACTGTTAATCATGGTATAGCCTAGGGTATTAAGCAAAGTTAACCTCCAAACACCTATTTCGTTTAGATTAGAGTCAGGGACAGTAAATTGTCTGGGTTCTGTGTTTGGGCGAGTAGCGTCTATATATTTTCGCTTTACGGGAACTAACCTCACATGTTTGGCTAACCATTTTCTTTGACTAGTATAGTCCAACATCCAGTAGCCATCTCAAATTTTCGTGCACTGTTACTCTGTGAACTTTTGACAGTTCTTTTTACATTCACCTAAACACAGTCCTTTCATTGGATGCTTCATTTTCTCCCTTACAGATTTTTGTTTTGCAGTTAGGGCTTTTCATTTCTTTCTAGTAAACATTTTTTTTGTTATTCGACGTGATCACTAATTCGTTGGGGCCGGCTCTATCGCTTGATATACAGGGTGGCCCACCCCATTCGCCTCGGTTTTTCCTCGAGAAATGAAACGAAGTGGGGAAAAACTTTTAGCACGGTCATATGTGGGTCTATGAGGAGCACATTTTAAAATTATTTTGAAATATCCAGGGTGACCCAAAAGAAAGTACATATCAAAGTTATATTTTTTCTTATGAAAAACCCCATATTTTTTTAATTTTTTAGATACTATAGACCAAATAAAGGTGAGTTACTGTTATATTTCCCATACCTAAAACTGACCGTTTCTGAGAAATTTAGAAAAATTTAAAAATACAGACCATACTTTAAAAATTGTTTACACCCTGTAACATACAACGAGCTGCTCGCAATTTATTGCTTAGCTTAAGGTTTAAGTTAACTATCACAAAAAAGTTTTACCCTAATATTAAATAGAGTGTTGAAAAAGATTGCCTCAAAATTTGGACACACATTTTATTAAATAACTTCCTTAAGTTAAATGGAACACCCTGTATTTAGTGGCCTATTTTGACGCGGATCTAAATTCCCTTTAAAACCATATTAGGGTTTTCCCTATCCCCATTTTTTTCGCTTTTTATGCAAAATGTTTTTTTACATTTGACTTATCCTTTATCTTAAAAAAAAATGAAACACCCTGTATTGTAATTAAGAAACCTTTTTATTAAGGATCACGTAGATTCGCTTAAAGAACAAGTTTAAATTATTGAAAATAAGATGTATATCAAGCAAAATGCAGGCAAAAGTTGTAACTCCAATTTATTGCCGTTTTTAAAATATTAAAACATTCTTAAAAATGAGGATAGAAAAATAGTAGAAGGCACACCTGTCCTAATTGTTGAGGCGAAATATGGTAAATTGCCCTTGTTTCTTGGCAAGTGTATCAGACTTAATTTTTCATAACAACGGATTATTTAACAGACATAACTTTTACTACTACAGTGACGAAAATTCTAATATTTTTGGAACCCTTGATCACCAGCACAGATGGTCTGTTAACGTGTGGGGTGGAATAATTGGAACACGAGTAGTTTTATTTTACCATAAAGTCTGATGCATTTGCTAAGAAACAAGCAATTTACCATATTTTGTCTCAACAATTAGGACAGGTTTGCCTTCTACTATATTTCGATGCTCATTTTTAAGAATGCTTTAATATTTTAGAAATGAAATAAATTGGAGTTATTACTGTTGCCTGCATTGTACTTGAGATACATCTTATTTTCAAAAATTTAAACTTGTGCTTTATTGAATCTACGTGATCCTTCATAAAAAGGTTTTATAATTACAATACAGGGTGTTCAAATTTTAAGATAAAGGAAAAGTCAAATATAAAAACGCCTTTTGCATAAAAAGCAGAAGTGATAGGATAGGAAAAAACCCCAATACGATTTTTAAAGGAAATTTATTTCGCGTCAAAATAGCCACTAAATAAAAGGGTGTTCCTTTAACTTAAGGACGTTATTTAATAAAAAAGTGTGTCCAAACTTTGAGGCATTTTTTTCAACACCCTGTATAATATTAAGGTAAAACTTTTATGTGATAGTTGACATAAACCCTTGAGATAAGCAATAATTTTAGTTATGCGCAAATGTTATATGTTAGGATGTAAACAATTTTAAATTTTGGTTGTATTTTTAAATTTTCAGAAACGGTCAGTTTTAAGTATAGGAAATATAAAATAACCCTTTCCTTTATTTGGTCTATAGTATCTAAAATATAAAAATATGGGGTGTTAAAAAGAAAAAATATAACTTTAATATGTACTTTCTTTTTGGCACCCCTGTATATTTAAAATAATTTGAAATATGCTCCATGACCACTATGACCGCTAAAAATTTTTCCCAACCCCGTTTCATTCTCGTATAAAAAAAACCCAGGAATGGGGGGGCCACCCTTTTGTGACACCTAAATTGGATGGTATATGACATACTTCCTCTATAAACTCTAAATACAAACTGAAAAAATCCGAAAATCTGTCAGGTGGTTGCAGTTAATTGGTTTTAAAAACCGGTTTTAAAACACATTTCCTACATATCCCACGATAAAACACAGTAACTGCACCACAGTTACTGTGTTTCTATATGGGTGGTTGTGTTGGCTGTGTTTTTTATGGGTTTTTGGTTATTCTGAGGAGGTTACTGTGTTGGGACAAGATTATAACTTCGTCAATTTTAAACCTATTTTTAGTTTTTAAATACAGAAGTGCAGGGCGTGACACAGTAAGTTCGTTTACAATAAAATCTCAATTTTATCAAAAATGCCAGTTACTTTGTTTTTGCCTAGGGCAGACAATTTGCGGTATGGACTGGTCAATATCCTGGTAAAAGACGAATAAGTTATTTCGAATTATTTGTCCAACAGATGGGATCATTAAATCTTCCAGAAAAGACATTTAATATTCTGCGTTAAACCTTCCCATCAATCGCCAACAGACACCAAGTCCCAAAGCATTTATCCAACCCCATACAATGACAAAAAATCGCCTAGGTCTAAAAGCAAGGTCGCTAGTGAGTGTAGCGTTTTTTAAATCTTGTATTGTTGGACGGAGATAAAAAACGATTATACATTGAAAAAAAAAACCTTTTTCCAGTGAACACTTCCGTTTTTAAAACTGATGGTCGGAAGTTTTTTTTCCGTTCTTTTGTATTTTTTTTTTTTGCAGCACCTTTTTTTGATAAATTTTTTTGACTTTCCTTATAGGTTGAGACCGGGAAACCTGTCTCAATGACATCTTTCTTGGGTTTTTAAAAAAAGTTTTTAGATATCCAGAAATGCATTATTTTAAAAGACGAAAATGCGTGCCGGGAAAAAAAATCGAACGCTGTGAATAACACCGATACGTCCGGTTTTATACGGGTTTGCCATATGGCCGTGACTTATCGGTGTTTTTTTTACAGCGTTCGATCTCTACCAACTTTTCTTTTTTTTATATGCAACTTGTTTAATTTTAAAAAATAGTTAAGTAAAAACTTTTTCGCCATTGTCTTTATTTATGTTTTCCACAACGTTTCGAACAGTAAGTATCTCTAATCCGTGGGGGCTTTTCCCTTAGGTTTTAAATACTAACAAACCACAAAAACCAAACCCCCCCAAAAAAAGGTTTAAAAAAAAATTTAAAAAAATATTTTTTAATTTTTTAAATGTTACACTTTTTAAAAAAATTTTTTTTAAAAATCTGTATTTATTTTTTTTGGGGAAATAAACCAAATTATTAAAAAAATTTTGACTGCTTTCCTAAATTTTTATTAATTAATCGCTTCGCGTCGCATCCCCGAAGCCGATGCCGATGCGATGGTTGCAACAAAATGCAAACCCAATTGGATTCTAAGTAAGTATACCCCATCTTGGTTTGGGGCCCCAATAAGCCGGCCCCCATGGCTTTTTTTAAAAGGGAAAAATTTTTTTTTTTTTCCAAAAAAAAGTTTTTTGGAAATTTTTTATTTTTTTTGTTTTATTTTTGGGTTTTTTTAAATTTTTGTTGTTTTCAAAAACAAATTTTGGAAAAACCCCGGTGGCCTTTTTGGGGGAAATTTAAAAACCCAATTTTTTTTTAAAAAAACGTTCAATGGGTTTTCCAAAATTTTTTAAACTGTTTTAAAAAAATACGTGGATGTGTCCCCCTTTTTTGTTTCAAAATTTTATTAATTTTTTTTTTTAAAGAAACATTAGGATTGCAACCCCCACCTTTTAAGGGGAAAACTAAATATCTAAGAATATGACTATTATATTATATCCTAACCGGGTACTAATTCTTAAGCCACTGTTCATTTTTATGGTTCTAAAATTTGTTAGTGAGCAGAGGTTCCCAAATGGCGGGGGTTTTTAAAATTGTTTCAAAAATGGAAATTTTTTTAATAATAGCAGCTTCTTTAAACTTTTGTTTCTTCCAGTGGGATTCTTTAAAAACCAATTATAATATGGGGGTTTGACCAGCATGTTCCGCAAACCAAATTGTCAGCTCCCCATTCAAATATGTTTTTATGTTCCTTAATTATAACTTTAAAAGGGGTCTTTGCCCCAATATATAGGTCCCACACTTTCAGGGTTTTTGATAAAAACTTCTTTTCCTGCATTTAAAGTACCGGTTTGTTTAAGTAAAAAAATTTAAGGTGTTGGGGAAAAAGTGCTGTTATATCAGGGTCCGAACAATATGAAAATTTTATTAATATTCAGTGATTTTTCTGTGGTGGTTTTTTCATTCCATTTGTTTTATTGCATTACATGCCTAGGTTTTTAGACCGCTAATTTATCAACGTTCAGAGTTTTAGAGGGCGGATAATAAACAAATTTTTTTAGAGGGAATGCCAATCGGGTGAATCAAAACGAAGCTACATAAAAGATGTTGTCGAGCGTGGTTCAAAAAAGCCTGAAATCACGGTTAAGGGGCAAACACACAGGACGAAATTTCCCCCGGATTTTTCCTAACAAGGGCAGTTCCAATTAGTGGTTTGATCTTTGGAAGGGGAATAACTTTAAAATTTTATCTCGAATAAGGTATTTTGGACTGTTTTTACCGTCCCCATCTTGTCTACCTCGCCCCCATCATCTTTGCAACGTTGGAAGTAGGGGGAAAGGAATATGGGAAAGGGGAATTAATTGTATTTATAATGAGTCCAATTCTTTTGGGAAACATAAGCCGTGAAAAAAAAAAGGGACGTGATGAAAGACAAATAAAATTTTTATC
>JAHBCN010009946.1:0-33354 GCA_019359885.1 Listronotus oregonensis | reverse complement strand
TTTTTAATGAAAATGGAATGAAATGATTCAAAATTTTATATATAATATATATAATTTTTTTTTTTTTGATAAAAAAAAGTCTTTGGAAATCTGGGGCATCAATTATTGTTGGGAAATTATCTGCTACAATCTTGGATTCCTTACGGCTTCCTCACGGGATGGCGATAACGTAAGGGTTTAAAGGCGGGGGCCCACAAACTTTGAAGCTTGAAGTTTGGGCCTTTGTTGGGAAATGGCAAAACTGTACATACCAATCTGCAACGACGATTTTTTTTTTCTTCTTACTGCAGCCCATTTACACATCGGTGTTTCCTCTTAGCATTATACTTCTTGAAAAATTTCTTTTGACGCCTCTTCTATATGCCTGCCTGAGTTTCATAAACGTCAACATTAGGACCGAAACCGTTATAACGTAGTACAACACGCACGTCATGCGGTATCGCGAAATTGCACTTTCTTCAACGATAAAGTTTGAGTTAACGACACCGGTATCTGTAACTTCGGCGGTTTGCTTGAGCTTTGCCCATTTTCACATAAACACTTTAAAAACTTTAAAAGAAAAACCGTAAACCGTATGGCAGGATCGCCAGTGGCGCATTGTAGCGCCTAGCGCGATGGATGTAATTAACACAACGGGTTTTACTTTACGACTCACTGTGTATTGTTATTATCGTTGTTACATATTACATATTTATATTGTTTATTCTAAATGACCATGAAATGGGGATGACCTAAATGAGATGTTATGATTCTATGTTATTCAATTAATTATAATACACTACACTAATCCTAATTTATGTAACTTGAAAACTTAAACCTTTTTTTAATTTATGAAATTTAAAACGTCAAGAAATTATTTCAAAATAAATGTAATTTGTTTTTAATCTTTTTGAGTTTTATTTAGCTCACCTGATACCAGAATAATTTGTATTATATTATTATTATTATTTATTTTTTTTTCTCTTTAATGAGTATTGACCAAGTCAGTTTTTTTTTTAATGCTTATATGCTAACTTTTTTTGTTTTGTCGTGCACTGGTGTGTGATCGCCCAAGCAAGCTCCTATAACATCTAGGGGACTTCCAGTTTGTAGTCCGTAAGAAAACTGGTGGCGCCATAACGAACTCACTATTCCTCACCCTGAGCTGCGGGTAGGTTTGCACGCACACCTACAGCTTGCTTCGGCGTGAAGCTAACCTGTGCACAGGATAAATGTCGTATTAATAGTTTTTATATAAACACTGCTTTTAAAAAATGGTGGCAAAAATATATATATATATATATATATATATATATATATATATATATATAATATATATATATATATAATATATATATATATATATATATATATATATATATATATATATATATATATATATATATATATATATATATATATATATATTTATATATATATATATACCCCGGGCTGCGTGCTGATTGGTAGGCGAGAGAGAAAGGTTGTAGAAATGATCTTCTTTCTCCCTCGCACGCTTGTTCGCACGGCCGAGCGGCAAGGCCACCTTTATTAGGTATATGCTCGAACTTTTAAAGTAACAGAGAACAGCCTGCTACAGATACACCGACAGCTAAATACATAAAATATTACATATACAATACTACTTACTAATACATAAAATATTTTTCCTAAAACACATTTTTTTTTATCTAGGGAACCTGAGATCTAAAATAAAATAAATGTATTGTGCAATACATTTGGATAAAAAATATAATATTCCCAATTTTAAGTGACCCATCCCATATTTTAAGTGACAAAATATATGTTTATATTTTAAGTGTATGTATTTATTTCTACATATGTTCTATAGTTTTGTAGCGGATCCATGTTTCAGTATGTTTTCTTTGGGGTTATACCTATTCGCCTTATAATTTTTCGTAAAAATAGGACCACCTCGGTCCAGGTCCCGGGATATAACGAACTGCTTAGCCTTATTGACCCCTATGAACTTGCAGATCGCCAGCAACAAAAAAGACGAAAAACCCCCCAAAAAATCCACAAAATAAAGAAAACACTAATCAACGTTTCGGTAGCAAGATGCGATAGGTGCAACACTTTTACAAGATGGGTCGCCAGTAGCATTCTTTTCAAGAACCCTTTCAGAAAGTAAACGTCGTCATTCAGCTATAGAAAAGGAGGCCTATGCCATATTAGAATCTCTTCGAAAATGAAGGCATTACTTGATTGGACGTCCCTTCAAAATTCTTACAGATCAAAAGTCAGTTTCATTTATTTTCAACTACAAACATACAGGAAAAATAAATAATGATAAAATAGAACGCTGGCGCTTGGAACTTGCACCTTACAAATTTGATCTTATCTATCGACCAGGAAAAGAAAACAATGTTGCAGGCGCATTATCTCGTATTTGTGCCAATTTAACTCCTGATCTACAGAAATTAAGAAAACTTCATTCTGAACTTTGTCATCCAGGTGTAAAAAGGATGGTACATTGGATTCGTGTTAAAAATCTGCCTTACTCTGTAGAAGAAGTTAAAACTATGATAGCATCCTGTCCATCTATAAAACCACGCTCCTATAAAAACTCTAGTACACTAATTAAAGCTTCAGCTCCGTTTGAACTTTTATCCCTAGATTTTAAGAGACCTTCTACAAGTCACAATAAATATCTCCTTACCGTAATAGATGAATATTCGAGATTTCCATTTGCTTTTCCCTGTGCTGATTTATCTTCTACAACTGTGATCAAACATTTAACAAATTTATTTTCCATATTTGGAATGCCCTGTTACATTCATTCTGATAGAGGATCATCATTTATGTCTTCAGATTTAAGACAGTTTTTGCAGTCAAAAAGTGTGTCAACTAGCAGAACAACAGCATATAACCCTCAAGGAAACGGACAAATCGAACGTGAAAATGGAACAATTTGGAAAACTATTCAGTTAGCACTCAAATCCAAAAATTTAGAAATTAGTAATTGGGAATTGCATGGTTTTGCAAGACGCTCTTCATTCAATAAGATCATTACTCTGCACTGTCATAAACGCTACTCCACATGAAAGAATGTTTAATCATAAAAGAAAATCAACAAATGGATACTCCATGCCAACTTGGTTAACTATTCCTGGTAAAGTGTTAATGAAGAAACATGTTCGTTCTAATAAATATGAACCCGTTGTTGAAGAAGTAGACCTTTTAGAATCTAATCCTGATGATTCCTTTGTAAGATTACCGGACGGAAGAGAAACTACAGTATCGAATAGACACCTAGCACCCGCAGGAATAACTGACGAAGATGAAAAGCGCTTCAACTGTACAAGGTGATAGTACCTCAGATAATCCTAGCCAAAGTTCGGAAGAACATTGTTCGTCGCCTCAATTAGATTCTGATATTGCTACTACTCAAAATGAGATTAGTGAAGCTGAAGAGACAAACGGGTCCGAAAAAGAGTCAAGAAGAATCAGAAGGTCTCCGAAATATTTAAATGACTTTTATAGATTTTAAACATTTTACTGGAAGGGAAAAATGTGATAATTATTTAACCTGTATTTTATAAATTTATTTATATTGTTCACCTTAGTTCTCCACCACTCTATAGTTGTCATTGTCAATTAATAGTTGTCATCATTAATTTACTGTTGTCAGTATTTTCTGTTTAATAAAGCCAATATTTTGGTAACACTGTCTAGTTTATTACAAGTCTGCTACTGTTGATAAGATAAAATTAAAATAAAACGGAATTTAAACTAAAATGTAAATTTATTTCTATTACAAAAACAGCGCATTATATGTTTTTGTATTTTAAACTTCATAAATTGTCCTTAAACATGGCGACGGGGCATAAAAAGTTAATGGTTTCTTAATAAAGTGGTAGTGCTAACAGACCGCGTGCACTAATAAAATGATAAGCGTTAAAATCTCGATGTTAAATCTTTACGATTTGTCTAACAGGTGCGTTCTACGTCCGGGGTGGTTATTGTCGCCCCCTTCTTTCCACATAAATATTGCTATTCACTGGCGTTTTGTCAGTAGCGTACATAATTTTATAGTGTCATACACATGCCAGAACTTAATTGCACACTTTATTTCCGATAAAGTTAGCCCAAGTAAAAATTGGGGTCCCAAAATCTTTTTTTTATTAACAATAAGTTTAGGAATAAATAAAGACACAATATACATATCGGCAAAACACATTTGTAAAACTTTTATTTAAATTTTTCTACGAAAAATATGTTATATATAAATGAATTCTAACAAATTTTGAAGCTATTTGGGGCCTTAAAATGGCAACTTGTTCATGGCACTAAGAAAACTTTTAGATTATTTAGTACTTAGTTAATAAAGATTGTAAAAGAAATTTAAATATAGTTTTAATTTGGTAAAAAAAGTCCCTAACGTTTAACTTGCACACTCAGATGACAATGATTAGCTGATCTTAGTAACGCTAGATGGATATTTTGAGTTTCTAATTTCATTTTTTTAACCCTTTTACCAGTTTATCTTTAGTAATGTAGCATAGAAAAAAACTTATTATTTAGTTATATTTATTACACATTGTTATTTAAAAAGTTATTTTCAGAGCATTTTTATTTGTAGGTATTGCTGCTAGCCTAGTGCAGTGTAAACCAAAACTACACAGAAGACAACCTTGGATTTTTATAATTTTTATAATATGTAAAAAATGCTTTAAGGAAAGTCAATAGAAAATACATCATTTATCTGACATACTGTTTTTTTTTTAATGTAGGTAACGAGGTAATGTTAGAAAATTATCCATAATCAAGGTTATCAACGATATCGTGTTATCCTTGTCATAAGACTGGTCATTGGGATTGCAGAGTTAAAATGACGACATGATAAGAAATCATGGCAATACCAGTAGTGGCATGGAAAGATGCCGGCATCCGTGATGGTTATGGCAAAGGTACCTTGAATTTGGAGAAGGGAACTGAAAATGTTTTAATCCGGACTGCGTAAACACCAACTTTGCATGGAGAAATAAATATATGTAGCTATACATTTTCTTTGAAATTATTTAGTCCTTAAGGTTCCTTTTTTATTCCAAAAAGGGAAAGATGTAAAAAAAATGTTGAAGCACTTTGCTTGTTTTTTTTTAATTACAAAAAAAAATACAATTAAAAGTCAATTTAAAATCTAATCCAATCACAAACACGCCCTACGCGTCTCCTAAACTAATTCAGTAAAAAACTTAAGCCTGCCACAGGCGCCTTTTTTCTTTACGTCAAAAAGAGCAAGCAACTCGGAACAGGTCGTAAATACTTTGTACCAAACCTATTTTAACAACATCTTGCGGTTTAAGTGGTAATTTGGTTATTTATTTATTTATTTATTTATTTATTTATTTATTTATTTATTTAATATACGTTTGGTTTTAAAGTTTAAACTTTAAAAAAGAACCTCAAACTGGCATCGCACAATGGCGATTTTTTTTAAAGCTAACTTAAAAAGACAACTAATTCATACCCAGGAAAACATAGTTTTAAAAATAAATTACTACCTCGCCCTAATACATATGTTGGCGTCAAACACTGACATCTATAATTTCCTGAAATGACTAGTCTGTGCATTTATTGTCGGCAAACAGCGCAAAATCCTTATTTGACTAACAAGAACTAACAATTTAATAATTTCCTTTAATGCCCAAGCAAAAAAATTATTTAAATATGAATAATATGCTGTTTTCCTACAGGATATGACTGAATAGTTAGTCACTCACTGGAATAATAAGTTAACGACTCTTTTCTTGGACCTTCTTTCAATTAATGTATTTTAGTTTGGATGTTTTCTTAAGATTATGGTCCACTGTAAGAGACAAATAGAATTTTTTTTATGTTTTTGCTTCGTTTATTTATATATAGACTTCAACAAGAGATCATAATAATCAGTACAGTCCAATCTCCTCATCTACTTATATATCTATTAGGTTTAAACATATAAAAATTACAAAACAGTTATATGTTGCAGCAAAGATAATACGACTACGAATAGATGGTTCATTTAAATGGGGCGTTTTGAATCAGTTCGGAGATAACAATGCTTCCGTAAATGCGAATAAAATTAAGTCGGTAACCCCTCTACCCCAGCGAATCGAGGTACGAAACCATGTGCGACATTGTCAATGTCTGTCGCTTGTACCTTATTCGGAACATGAAGTAGCGAAAGCGGGCGGCTAAACGGATTGTGTATTTTCTAGTCGCGGCAACACTGTTTAACTTTCGTTCAAGGATAGCGCGAAAATCTCTCGATGGACATCGGCTCGCGTTAGCCAAAGTCCATTAGGGGTATCAAAAATATAGCATTGAATGGTTCATCTTATCCGTAGTAGTATTATCTTTGGTTGCAGTCAATATATTTCTAAAAATGTTTTAATAAATAAATAAATAAAATATATATATATATATATATATATATATATATATATATATATATATATATATATATATATATATATATATATATATATATATATATATATAGTTTATTTGTTTGTTTTCTTTGACCCTTGCCTTGATATATTGTTTATGCTTTTTCAAAAATTTTCTGGATTTTCTTGGGGATAAGGTTAGGCAATATATAAAAACAGTTGCTTACTAAGCAATTTTTATTTAATTTATGTCAAATTACGACGTTTCCGCCTGGAAGGGCCTTTATCAGGTATATATGTATTTTTTTATAACAAAAATTAATCTGCAATACAAAATTTTTTGATTGAATTTTTACCTATTAAATATGTTAAAATTTAATCTTACCTTAAAACTAAGGGGTTTCTCACGAAAAACACTCATTTGTGCTGTTGTGTAATGGACATTTAAAAACTTGAAGTCACAAACAAACACTTAACATTTAAAACAGTTATACACAATAAACGGTCTTCGTTTCAACTATTTATTTTTTTATAATTATTATTTATTTTTTGATAGGTTATAGAACTACTAGCACCATCTTACCATTTTACCAAAAAGAATAAATATTGTGTTTAATATCAAGAAATGTGAAAAACTGTAAAATATATTTAAAAAAGCAGTGAGCTAGAGTTCTTTGCATATAGATAATAATACAGAAATTTGTTTTATTTTTGTGGGTGGTTATCTTGGTACAGTAGTAGTAGTAGTAGTAGTAGTAGTAGTAGTAGTAGTAGTAGTAGTAGTAGTAGTAGATAGAGCGATATATTTAAGTGACCCACCATATCAAAAAAAAAAAACAATAACTAAAGCAAAAAAAAAGCTCTTAAACTCAATAACTACCCTGATAATTTAATTAACTCTATTTTTTAAAAGAGAATTCACAAGTTTTATAATTCAAATAAATTCCAAAAACCACAGGAAAAAGACAATAATAAAAAAAAATATCTATCCTTACCGTACATTTCCAAACTTTCTGAAAATATAGGAAAATATCCAGAACATTTTTAAAAATGAAAATATTACAGTTTGCCATAAGGGCCACAATTTACTTAAAAAATTATCTTCAAATCTCAAGAGCAAAATTGAAAAAAACAAAAAAAGCCATATTATATATGAAATTCCTTGCAAAAACTGTGATAGCGTTTACATAGGACAAACAAGCAAATATTTAAAAAATAGGCTAAATAGTCATAAATACGACAAACGCAACAAAACTGCTCTAACAAACCACTCCACCGAAAAAAAACATACTTTTGATTTCGAAAATACAAAAATTTTGAAAACAGAAACAAATACACAAAAGAGAGAATTCCTAGAAATGGTTTTTATTCAAAAAAATAAAAAGGCAATAAACACAAAGGCAGACACAAATAATTTAAGTATGCATTATTGCAATCACATTAATAATTAAAACAATTTTAACACAACAACATAACCAGTATATAATAATATTTAGATATAAAATTTAAAAAAAAACACATTTATTAAAATAAACTAAAAAAATCTTTTACTACTGCCCCAAGATAACCACACACAAAAATAAAACATATTTCTGTATTATTATCTATATGCAAAGAACTCTACCTCACTGCTTTTTTAAATATATTTTACAGTTTTTCGCATTTCTTGATATTAAACACATAAGTATTTATTCTTTTTGGTAAAATGGTAAGATGGTGCTAGTAGTTCTATAAACTATCAAAAAATAAATTATAATTAAAAAAAAAATAAATAGTTGAAACGAAGACCGTTTATTGTGTAGATATAACTGTTTTTAAATGTTAAGTGTTTGTTTGTGACTTCAAGTTTTTAAATGTCTATTACACAACAGCACAAATGAGTGTTTTTCGTAAGAAACCCCTAAGTTTTAAGGTAACATTAAATTTTAACATATTTAATAGGTAAAAATTCAATCACAAAAATTTTGTATTGCAGATTGATTTTTGTTATAAAAAATACATATATACCTAATAAGGCCCTTCCACTTTATTATCTATTTAATTTTGCAACAAAAATGTTTTTAGTAAACTACGCACCTGACAGCTACCCTCTACAGCGTAAGGGTGGTTTGACTCGGGAACACTACAAAATATATAACACTGAAGTACGGGGTTTTGAATATACCCCTGTTGGCCTTTCATTGTTAAACTGGTACAAATAAATAAAACTATAATTTCGATAGTTTACAGGAACGGATTTTTACAAAACTAACAAAATAAAAATTGTGTAGGTGGTCCTAAAGCTTGTTAAAGAATATAAATTTAGAAAAACATTAAACATCTATAAAGCTCCTGTATAATTTTAACGGGAATAATGTTTTTCACGTAACCTATTAGGTGAAATATTACTTAATGGTTGTAACACCCTTAGTAATAAAATAGAAACTTTTTTAAGACGTTAACAAAACTCCATGTAAATAATAAACTTATATTTAGAAGCAATTTTTTTAGACTAAAAAACATTATGGAAACGTTCTGGAAAAGAAAATTTAAAAAAGTTTGTTAAATATTATTTTTTTTATATTAATTTTTGACTTAATTTTATTTAAATTATTAATGATTTATTAAAACGTACAAATAAGCTATTTAAACTTATTTATCTACACCGGTAAATAAATTCTTGGTAAAGGAAGTATAAGAACTACTTACCATTGTACTACATATTATACCGCAAATACAGTGCGTCCCAAAAGTTATGTCTAAATTGTTTAAAATTAGCGATGGGTTTTGCAAAAACTCGGACCCGTCGATTTTTATTTCGTTGCGCATTTTTGTACATGAAGTTTGTATATACAGGTTTGTCTAAAAATAAATTCTGACCATCAACTTCATTTTTTCAAATAAAGCCCTTTTTATTTCATTTTAGAATCTCGGTGGATTTCTACGTATGTTTTATACATCATGTCCTATACCTAAAGTCAACACTTATCGAAAAAAACACGATTGATCTAACAAATAGAAAAAAAACAAAAATTAAATTAAATGTTTAAAATGTTGCCATTCACGGCTTGACAAATATCCAAGGCGATCAATAAACCTTCGTTGCACATTTTCAATTATTTCCGAGTTTGCGCGCGGACTTCTCTGCGATCCTTTTTTCAAGTAGTCTAGATTATTTGGCCTATTAACAAATACCTTCGACTTGAGGAATCCCCACAAAAAAAGTCCATTGGTGTTAGGTCAGGCGACCTAGCAGGCCATTCGATGGGTCGTCTCCTTCCTATTCACCGATTGGGAAAGGTTTCACCCAAAAATAAACGCACAGTGGCAGTATAGTGCGGAGGAGCACCATCTTGCTGGAAAATTAGTTCTTCGTCAGGATAGTCTGGGTCCAATGGATTTTGGAAATAAAGCTAGTAATGCTGGAACTAATTCAAACTGGAGAAAATCGAGATACACTTGTCCCGTTAAATTCTGTTCAAAGAAAAATGAACCTATTACTCTTCCGCGCATTATTCCACACCAAACATTTACTTTTTGAGGGTACTGGGTATTCACCTCCATCATCCAATGCTGATTTTCTGTTGCAAAATATCGACAATTTTGTTTCTTCACACTAACATTCAAACAGAACGTGGCTTCATCGGAAATATTATTTAGATTGCACATGTTTTGCAAGCGTTTACAAAACTCATTTCGCCTATCGAAATCGTCATCAAATAACTCTTGCACTGAAATAACTTTATATGGGTGATATTTGTGCTTTTCGGTGAACTACAGATGTCCATGTGTAAATTGGCCCCAATCTGCGACAGAGGAGTGCATGGATTTTCTTCCAAAGAAAGCAAAACGTCAAGTTGTTCATTTTCATCTCGAGCAGGACGACCAGATTTCGGCAGATCTCTAACATGACCAAATTCTTTAAACTTAGCCTCTATTCTACTCACCACCCTTTGACATATCGGAGGACGATCAGGATGGCTTTCATTGAATAATTGGGCAGCTTCTCTTTGAGTACGTGTTCTATCACCAAACCCAACCATGCACAGAATTTCTATTTTTTCTCGTTCCGTTAACTTCACCATTGTAAAAACCGAAACTTTGCTCGTACACTTGATAATATCTGTTTGGCGTACAAAACTGTCATACAGTTTCTATGAAAATACATTAAAAAACACGAATAAATGGAATTTTGCTTGGTTTATAAAAATTCTCAGAGATAAGGTGACGTTCAATAATAATGTTCGGCCGTGTTTTTTCGATAACTGTTGACTTTAGGTACAGGACATAATGCATGAAACATACGTAGAATTCCACGCGTAATTCAAAAATGAAATAAGAAAAAGGTGCTTTTATTTGAAAAAATGAAGATGATAGTCGAAATTTATTTTTGAGCAACCCTGTATATACAAACTTCACGTACAAAAATGAGCAACTTGAAAAAAAATCGACGGTTCCGACCGTTTTTGCAAAAAACCCATCGCTTAATTTTAAATGAATTTAGACATAACTTTTGGGACGCACTGTATGGTAAATTCAGTTAATTTCAGTTTATTTAATTCTTATAATAATTTTTTGTTTAAAGATGTTTGAAATGTTTAAATACTTTCTATTTTATTTAAATGATTTAATCCATTACTTTTAAGAAGATAAAAGAAAATTGTTTATATTGTTTCTTTTTAAGGCAGTTATATTTTTGTTAATAAATATATGCCATTTGTAAACTGTAAAATTCTTTTTTTTTTATTGGTACCCTATTTTGCTTAATTAAAGTACGCCTAAGCGTGTTTAAATTCAACTTTTAAACACGCGCGTGATTTAAAGGTTACCATGATACATCAAGCAACAACACGAGAAATGTAAAGTCTAAAGGGCCCCACAGACTATCGTCCTTTTTATCCTTCTTAATCGCCGAAATCACTTAATTTAATTTTAAACCGTCTTAATCGCCGAAAGCTGCAGTCGTACACCAAAAAACATAAATCAAGCGTGTTTATTTGTTACAAGAATGACGATAAAAGACGTTCTGCACCACACATTTTGTTTTTAAATAAAGACGGACGAATCGAAGATTTCAAGCGCTGCCAGAATTTTTCACTGACGGTGTTATGTTCGGTTTTCGCCCACAAACTGGCATTGTTAATCGACGCTTTTGATCGCCACGATTAAAAGTGCTTAAAAAGAACGAGGTTTGTGGGGGCCTTAATGTGCTCCACAGACTCGTTTTTTTTAATCTTCTTAATCGCCGATTAAGACTGCTCAGACGGACGATTAAAGCTTTTATTTCCCTACATTTAATTTAGATTTAAACTATCTTAATCGCCGATAGCGTCGTTTACCGGATAACTTAAGAGAAGCGTGTTTATTGGTTACCAGAATAATGACTAAAAACGTTCAGCACCACACACTTCGTTTTTAAATGAAGACGTACGAATCAACGATTAAGATATCAAGCGCGGCCAGAAATTTTTACCGACGGTGTTATGTTCGGTTTTGGTCCACAAACTGGCAATGTTAATTGACGCTTTTGATCGCCACGATTAAAACTGCTTAAAAAGAACGAGGTATGTGGGGGCCTTAAGATAACATTGCCAAGCTTTAACTTTGAATTTTGCCACATGTCAGGTATTTACAAGAAAAAAAAATTGATTTGACATCAGTACTTAATACGGTCAAATAAAATATTACTATAAATAACAAATATTTTAAAAGCAATAAAAAATAGCGTAAAGTATTCGTGGATAACTGGTATTTTAAACACTTTTTGTATTTCCATCGTGCTTAAAAAGTCGCGCGTGTTTTAAAGACTTTAATATCCACTTATACTTAAATATACTATTATCTCCTTGCATATCATAATGACATTATTTTAGCGTCATTTTTAGTGTCGAAATGACACATCGCACTTTAGATTTTTAAAAGTGTATTGGGTCATTCTAGTCACATTTTAAAAATCTGGGCGATATGCTTTGCTCATAAATATTCTTTCCGACTTCCAATAAAAATATAAATCTTTAATTTTTGCATCTTACAACTAAAAATCGGGTATTTATACATAAAGTGTGTATCATTAATAAAAAAAAGTTTACTCTACCACTTTCCGTCTCCGGAAGTATTTTTTGTTTTTTTTTTTACTTCTTTTATCCCGGATAGGCAATAGGAAAAAAACAAATATCCCACATTAAACACAGTATTTCATAAGGAAAATAAATGATTAATAATACGTACAGTGGCGGCTCGTGGTAAGTATTTATGGGGGTGCACTAGTCGTAAAACACAAAAATACAAAACAACTGGAGGCCAACACAACGTTTTGTTGTTGAACACTGCGCCTATATGCACTATCTAACTGCTGCCTTAAATCAACTTTCCCCAGAAGCTGTAACTCCAACTGAGCGATAATATGAGCCTGAGTATTCTCATGTTTTGGCAGGCAGGCTCTGCGCGTTTCCGCGACTGAACAACAAGCACGAAAAACAAAACAATCGGTTAGTTGTATCACATCCACAAATCCAATCATTCTTTTCATAAATTTTCATTTTGAATTTTCTATTAAACTCCCTAGACTTACATTTGGTGGTCTGTGTGAGGGAAATTTCAGGTCTAGGTCTTTTAGCACATTTAAATTCAATTTTTTGTTCTAAACTCAAAGAGTTAAAATTGTTTTGCAAATATTTCACCGTAAAACGGACCATTTTTAGTGAAAGAACTGAAACGCACCCTAAATTGTCGCAGTAACAGCACCAAATGGTTATATGGAGCACATAAAAAGTGTGCGCCTCATGATACTATTACTCTAAAAGATAAACCCACGCGCATGAGATAAGCCTATCTCTCTCGCACGCCTGACGTCACTCGACGACTATTTCCCCAGAACCAGAAACGGCGAGTTTTAATATGGCATTCCGATTTCTGTTTAGATGTTAGATGGATTAAGCGCATGATTTATTTATTTTTTAAACGTCATATAATGCCAAAATACAATAAACGTTAAAAAAAGGCTTTAAAACACTGCTTTCCCAACCGACAAGCAGAATTGTTGTCGTCGAGTGACGTCATGCGCAACGTCGTACGAAATTAAATCGCCAAGTGGTTTTATCTTCTAGTAATAGTATCATGTGTGCGCCTCTTCCTATTAATAATCGCATTGACCCCCTCCGCCCGCTGGCATAATCTTCCATAGAAATTGCATAAACCACGCCTACATAAGCGCACGTGCGATCGGTCGATTGGCGTCGAACGTCGAACGGTCGTAATCGGATCCTTTCGGCTCAGTCAGTTCGTCGTTAGGGAGCTAATACACTATGTTTTGTATTAGCGTAGAATAAATTAGGGAGTTCCGGATAATGCACGATGAAAAAAAATTTTTGTTTTAAATTTTCTTGGGGGTGCACGTGCTCCTGTGCTCCTATGGAGGAACCGCCACTGAATACGTAACTTTAGTTCCGCACAAACTTTTCTTTATTTTTTGGGTGGTAGTCCTTGAAGGTTTGATGCCTTAGTATTAACGTACGGTGGGTATCTAAAGAAAGATTAATACGAGACAATATTAATTAGGAGGGACATAAATATCTCTGCATATGTAGGAAGTTTTGGATTTCCCCAAATGGACTGAAAAGGGGTGCATAGGAATGGCACTTGGTGTTGTTCTGCTGGCACCTGTTGGCGAAATTATACTTTTTATTTTTACGGAGCAGAAGCCATAAAATTTTTTATAAAATAGGAACATGTTTTCCACAGCTTAGTGGTTGGCAAGATGAGAAAGCTTTGGGGTTAAAGTACGTTAATTATTAAGGCAAACGGCTCTTTGGTTGAAATCAAGAATACTAAAAGTTTCTAAATGCATTTCCCAACTATCGGTACAATATTATGTTGGTTTGATTCAGGATACATAGAGTAAGTATAGCTTAGATAAGAAGAAATACTTTCTGGCTGCAAAAAGAAACCCAAGCTTTATCGCAACTGCTATGGCATTTTCAAAAGTAACAGTTACAAGATCAATTGACCCTTTGCTTTGCAGAACTTGGCTTTCATATGCAAAAAATGAGAATTGGCTGACTTTTTTGAGACAGTAACCATCATTTTGTCTTTAAGGTAATTACTGAACATGATTTATAGGGTATAAAGGAGGTATCATATAAAAGATGAATAAAATAACCACTTTATTGTTGCCTGCAAAGTTGGCATTGTTAAACAATATTAACAATATTGGTATGCTTACTCTACATATCCGTATGATATATGAAGCATACCGATACTCACACGCTTCTATAACTAAAATAAATTTCATTAAATAATATTTACATAAACTGGACCAACACAAAAAACTACAACAATAAAATATTTAAAGCTCTTCATTACAAAACCTAACAAATACAAGGTAAATAAAGCAAAGTTCAATAAATGCCATTTAAATCCAGCCCTGAAGCGAAGCAAGGTATCCCGGAGAAAAGAGGGTTGTTCAGGTCTGTTGATCAGGGCAGCTGCATTCTCGGTGGAGTTTACTGTTTCGTGTTTCAAGGCAACTGCGATTTCTAGCTTTGATTTGGCTTTGGTTGCAGCCGTGAAATCAAAGTTTCCGCTTGTTATACTGTATAATATAATGATATTTTGGTAAATAAAGTAAATTATTGCCTTAATTTTACCCATTAGAGCCTATTTCATGCAAATCATTGTAATTAAATTACTTTTTGTTAACTTTTGTTACCTTTTACTAATAGTAATAAATTACCTTTTTTTAATTTTGACTTCGAATTTAATTTTTTACAAAACTTACAGAATTTTAAAAAACAGAGAGACCAAGAGAGAGAGAGTCATGTTTATATATTATGCGATGTGGGTCTATTGTGCACACTAAAGGGTTTTTTTATTAACTTTTATTTTGTTATTTGAAAATAGAGTCATTAAATATTTTTTGTTTTTATTGCAACACTTTCGGATAATTGGTAATTAGTTATAAATTTATTTTAGTAATAGGGGTGTCTGACTATTGGTATACTCCACATATAATACTTATATACCGGGTGACACAGCGGACATGTAACAGCCCATAATTTTTTTATTTATTGGAATTAATTATTTAAATTTGGATGATGCACCTGTGACGCTGTTAGGCTGTAAGGACACGCTTTTAATGACTAAATGAAACCAATTTTTTCACTTCTGGTTTAACCGGAATTAACCCTAAATTTAAAATTTTAAATAGCACCCTTCAGATATTTTTAGCCTACCTGATCCGCCTTAAAATTCTCTTTTCAACCATGTGTCGCACTTTTCATTTCATTTCAAAAAAACTGCAAAAATCGATTTTGTTTCCAAAATCATAGTAGGCCATGATGTGAAAATTACAAATTATCGGCATGTAAAAGGCGTTAAGATGTAAAGAATAGGGTGTAAAAATATTTGTGATTTTGTTAATTTTTATCTAATTAATCACAGTTAGGAATAGAGGTTAATTTTGAAAATTTTAGAAATGTATTTTTTAACGCTTAATATATCAAAATCCAAAATTTTTATTTAATGTAAATTTAGATCAAACATTTACTATTTTACATAGTTTATCAGAACTGGTATAAAGAGCTAATTTAATATTTAATTTATTTAATAATTAAAAAAAAACGCGAAGCTATGCATATCTATATTGCTTTGCAAATACGTAGATTAGTATAAATAACACGCATTTGTAACATCCTAGCATATTGGTTTTAAAAACGTTAAACAATTCTAGGGGGCCATGGATACAATATAGCTATAAATATTTGTTCATGTTACAAAGCCTACTTGGCGTGTTATTTATTAATATATTCTAAGTATTTGCGAAACAATGTAAATATGTATAATTTCGAGTTTTTAATAAAAAAATCAGTTTTTTTTTACCACTTCTAATAAATTATATAAAATTGTAAATGTTGTACATTAAATAAAAATTGAAGTTTTCTATTTTGAATTTTGAGATATTAGGCGTTAAAAAAATATTTCTAAAATTTTCTGAATTAACCTTTATTCCTTACTCTTATTAAATAGATGAAAATTAACAAAATCACAAATATTTTTACACCCTATTCTTCACATCTCAACGCCTTTTACATGCTGATAATTTGTAATAATTGACACATCATGGGATCACAAGATTTTGGGAAAAAATCGTTTTTGGCAGCCATTTTAAATTGAAATGACAAGTGTGAAACATGATTGAAAAGAGAATTTTAAGGCGGATCAGGTAGGCTTAAAATATATACAGGTTGCTATTTAAAATTTAAACTTCCGGAAGTTAGAAAATTGGTTTTATTTAGTCATTAAAAGCATGTCTTTATAACAGATGCATCACCCAAATTTAAAAAATTAATTCTAATAAATAAAAAAGTTACGGGGTGTTAGCATGTCTGCTGTGTCACCCGGTGTGGAGTAAACCAAAAAATTTTATTTTATTTACCAATACCAACTTTACAGACAACAACAAAGTGGCTATTAATTAGAAAAAAAAACTTTAAAACAAGATTGCCTATAATTTAACTATTCTATTTTATTTATCATTTAATTCATACTGGGAGGCATTATATATCGTGTTCCGATTAATACCTCAAAGCCACAATGATGTTTATTTGTTTACTATCCCGAATAAATCAGTCAATTCTTAATTGCTCCGTATAACAGGCGAATAGAGCAAAGAAGCAATTAATCTTGTAGGTTTTACTTTCCAAAATCAGCCTAAATATCGTAAACACATACCTTCAAGCTACTCTTACAGCTGTGCGAGACAGCTTGTTTTCTCTTTGCAGCCAGAAAGTATTTCTTTTCTTCTAACTTATACTTACTCTATGTATTTTAAATCAAACTGATATGATATTGTTCCGATAATCGTTTTTACTTGGCCTACAGATTTTATAGGTAACCCAAGACTTTAAAATAGACCACAAACAAATTTTAATGTTTTAAATCACGTTCCTCCTCGTAATTAAGGAAGCCCAAAACGATAAAAAATGAAAGAATTTGTAAAATATTATTTTTTGTATTCCTTATCTGTATTGAATCTAAGAATATAGAATAATCCGATTATAAAAATGCATATTGTCACTATTTATTTATCAGTACTATAGTTATACTTCTGACAGTAGTGATCAAATAAAAAAAAAAACTTAACAAAAATACTTTGTCTCTTTATTTTAGGTTTTTAGGTTTATTGAATTTGCACAATAGGTAAGTTTTAATAAAATTTGCTTTTTTAACTCAATATCAAATATACTTAGGGATCAGTTTTTATTGTGCGTTTAGATAAAACAATAACACCGTACGGTAATAATACACTAATATGCCCCTAATCTGTTTCATAATTAGATTCATTATAAAATGATTTATTTATCATTACTATAGTTATACTTCTGACAGTAGTGATCAAATAAAAAAAAAAACTTAACAAAAATACTTTGTGTCTTTATTTTAGGTTTTTTGGTTTATTGAATTTGCACAATAGGTAAGTTTTAATAAAATTTGCTTTTTTAACTCAATATTAAATATACTTAGGGATCAGTTTTTATTTTGCGTTTAGTTAAAAAAATAAAAATTTCCTAACACAGTATTATATGACAAACACAGAATACTACCTATATTAACAGATTTTGAAATATACATACCTAATAATTATTTTTTATAAAAGAGATTTGTTTTTTTGCAAAGACAACTTCTGTAAACATTACATATTACAAATAGGCATTTTACAGTATGTTTATAATAAAATAACCATTGCTGAGGGTAAGTAAGACAGTTCAACGCCCTCCGCCTCCGGAGGGTTTTATATCTCGAAACTTGACGTCATACATTAATTAGGAATCGGGGGTTTATTTTAGAGACTGGCAGGCAAAAAATTACCTGTCAAATGTAAATGTCAAACGTTATGTCAAAGACCCGTGACTTGGAAAAGTTAGGTTACGTGTATGAGATATATTTTAGAGTATTACGCATGCGCTAAAAATGGCGGGTAAATGTCAAATATCAAATGTCATACGTCAAAACCATGTGACTTGGAAAAGGGTTACGTGTATAGATGTATCTTAGGGTCTTACACATGTTCAGTAAAAATTCCACAAATGTCACCTGCCCAGATCCCGATGATGATGATGACGAGTAAAACGAAACGTTGTTTAGGATACATAAAGAATTATTGATTTATAGCGAAAATTGTGTTATACCGTTCGGAAATTACCGGTTAACATCGGAACCCGAGGATGAGGATGACGGGTAAAATCATAACGTTGCATTGGGCAAAGTCAGAATTGAGGATGTATAACGTTGATTTATCGTATAAATTGTGTTATACCGTTCGGAATTATCGGCTAAACCCGGAACCCCGACGATGATGATGGAAAATTGAAACGTTGTTTAATACATCATCTTGACTAAGGTTATATAAGTATGTAAACATCTTTAACCATAAAGGCACAACAGCTGTTTAAAATAAGTTGAGAGACATCAATTAGGTTATACGGTATCCCTATAGTAAATTAATCTTTGGTCTTGGCGCCAAAGGAATAAAACTTAACTAAAAGAATAGCGTTAACGTCAATAATGCAAGGTCAAACATGTCAAACCCAACATGTGAGGCCCCGCTTAGGCCTGGTGCAAGAGCAGAGGCAGAACCTTATAATTATAATCTTATATACTGTTTTCCAAATAACAGCCATGTATTTTCAAATATCAGCACTGTATTTTCAAATAAAGCCCTGTTTTCCCAAATAACACCCTTATTTTCAAAAACAGCCCGATTTTCAAATAAACACTGTGTTTTAAAAAAGCACATTTCCTAACAGCCCTGTTTTCCAAATAACGCCTGTATTTTCAAATAACAGCACTGTTATTCTAAATAACACCCTGTTATTTAAATAACAGCCCTGTTTTTTAAATAACGGACGTTTTTCTAATAACGGCACTGTATTTTCAAATAACAGCCCTGTTTTTTAAATAACGGAACAGTTTTTTATTAACGGCACCGTTTTTTCAAAAAACGGCACTGTATTTCAAATAAGGCACTGTATTTCCAAATAACGGCACTGTATTTTAAATAACGGCACCGTTTTTTCCAAAAGCCTTATTTTCAAATAAGGATTAACTTGTTTGTGCACTTTGCCTAACTGGGTTGAAACGAACAATGCATTGTATGATCAAACCCCCATCACTTAACTGGCTGTGGTTAAAATTTAAAATCTTGATGTGTTTCTAAGGTTCGGACTGTTTCGGTGGATACAAATGTCCAATTGCGAGCTTTACATATAGCGTTTCAACCATGTTAACGACTGAATGGTTATAATAACGAACTTCTCTCCAGACAGTCGGGTCGCAGGACGCAAGAAAAGGGGAAGGAAGACAAGATACCACCTTAAAGAGAGAAAGAGACAAACCAGATGACGAGAGCAGATGTCCCGTGTCCCTTGTCCCGGGATAAAAGGGCCCCCCTCAAGGTCACGGACATCGATAAGCCTCATTTACATATCTAAAGGATCTGATATGAATAAATTTAACCATTCAACTAACCAATCACAAGACAGTTGCCAAAACCAGCCATACGAAATAACTACGTAAATTGGAATATTATGTAAATGGTACTACTTTCACGGTGGCGAGGAATTCATTTTCCTATCAACCTTTTAATCCAATTGATCCACCAATCCAGCACAGTTGCCAGAAGATTCTAATGAATATATATAAATACCCGCTATATGTGCAGCTCACTTGTCTCATCTATACAGTTCGTTATTAGTAACCATTCAGTCGTTAACATGGTTGACCAACTTATTGTAAAGCTCGCAATTGGACATTTGTAGTGCCCACCGAAGACTTTGAGTCCGAACCGTTAGAAACACCAAGATTTTAAATTTTTAATCCACAGACGAGTTAAGGATGAGGGGTTTGATCATACATGAGTTGTACGTTTGCTAACCCAGTTAGGAAAGGCACAAACAAGAAACCTTATTTGAAAATACAGTGCCGTTATTGGAAAAACGGTGCCGTTATTTAAAAATACAGTGCCGTTATTTGGAAATACAGTGCCGTTATTTGAAAATAAGTGCCGTTTTTCGAAAAACGGTGCCGTTATTTGAAAATACAGTGCCGTTATTAGAAAAACGGATATGGTTTCCGGAGGCGGAGGGCGTTGAACTGTCTTATTACCCTACTAACTATGCTAACAATGTCCAGTTCTGCCCACTATTTTTTTTTGTAAATATTAAGTAAAGGGTAGGTCTGCGATGTACCAGTGACCTAGGTTTAGTGTTATTTTATTAAAAAGAAGGTTAATAATATTCTTTTTCTACACCCGTACGGTAATAATACACTAATATGCCCATAATCTGTTTCATAATGAGATTTATTATGAAATTATTTATTTAATTAAGTATGCTCTGCATTTGACGTTTGTCCTAGATTCCTATCCAATTGTTTTATTTGTCAAAATCAGTGTAGATATTAGCTAAGAATATAGCTAAAGTTTAGTAATTATATTATCAAAATGTCTGATATCAGCGATATAGAAGAATTACCATCGACTCCTCCACACATACCGGAGAAAGCAGAAAATGCAGTATAAAATATTTTACCCAAAAAATCTAAGAAAGTGTACAAAAAATAATATCAACGGTTTATGGATTGGAGAAAAAAAAATATTTCGACACTTTCCGAAAATTTTTTGATTGCTTAGTTTCAAGAATTAATGAAAACTATGAAATTATCTAGTACATGGACATTATTCAAAAATAAAATCGTTGGTAAATATTAACCATAATATGGACAATTTTAAATATAAGAAGCTAAAAGCTTTATAAAAGCGAAAGTCCGAAGGATATTTTGAAGAAAAATCAAAAATATTTTTACCTGAATAAATAGCAACGTTTATCGACGAAGCATCACATAAAAAAAATTTCTTTTATAAAAGTAAGTATCTACCTTACATTGCATTTTTAAAAATGTTATCATGATTATATTTTCCATTCGACTTATGCATTATATATTTTATTAATTTCGAGAAAACTTGGTAAGTTACCTCGTGGCGAAGCGGGCTAAGGCGCTGGGTTTGAACTAGACTACAGTATAAGACGCGTGTTTGAAGCTAGCCTAGGTCATCCTGCTTTTTATTTCATTTTTTAGTTTTTTTTTAAATTTTCTATTTCTCTTATTATTGTATTTTTTATTTTAGGTAGCAATGATTTTTGGAATAATAGGAGCATGTTGAAGACATAAACTGCAGGACCTAAAATTTGAAAATGTCAAAGATATGAATGGAATCTTAATTGTTAATGTGGTAAAAACTAAAGCCAAAGTACAACGAACATTTTAAATTACCGGCAAATTCTACGTAATTAGTAAAAAATATCTACGGCCGGAAATTTGCATTCACACTCCATCTTTTTTAGTTAATTATTTTAATGGAAAATGCACAATTTAAAACATTGGTATTAATAAATTTGGTAATTTAGGGAAGCAAATAGCAACATGTTTAAATCTGCCTGATCCAAATTTATTTACAGGGCATTTCGAAGGACATCTGCAACCATATTAGTTGAAGCCGGTGGTGATATTACTGCAAAACGAAAATCCAATTCAGTGGCGGAAAGTTATACTGAAAATTTGGTTCAGAATAAATCAGCATACAATACTAAAATCTATTGAGACCAGCAATAATGAAATAAATGTAAATATTCCTTTCGCTTCCAGATCAGTGAGACCTGAAATAAACTTTTTAAACTGCACAATAAATAATCTTAATATTTTTCAGAAATCGGATTAATTACAATTATTATGTTCAATATAAATATAAATAGAATGTTCCAGGTAATACCATTAATTACAATTTTGTAGAATTATTTATAGAAATACGAGTAATTACTGTTATTGTGTTTAATACAAATATAAGTATAATATTTAAATTTCTTCATTACTCATCGGGTGTAGAAAAAAAGCGTATGCAACTCTCATGTAATGGTTATTAATACACGAGCATTAACCGCATTAACCGCCTTCGGCTCGTTTCGTATGGTTACATGATCGTTGCTTAATATACTATAGTGGAATTATTTTAATGTAACAAATTTATCTGGTATAATAAAATATGAAAATACAACAAAAACAAAGTCTTATCTTTTTTGGTTGGATGTACAAGGTGGCAGGCATGTTTTTGCTGGAAACTCTTTAAAATAATGGACATATCAAGAATGAAAATATGCTTTTTCTCGGAACCGTCCAGAATATTTATTAAACGTACAATATATAAAAAAATTAAAAATATGTAAATATGCATCTATTGATCGTAGAGAAAAATTGTAGGGTAGAAAAGTTTCATGATAAATTTTATAAAAGATAAAATTAGTTAGAAATCCCAAAATGCATTATACTTGTTGCAAAATAGCAACATGCGATGATAAATCATCATGACAAACTTCGTTAAATTGTTCAACAAAATTTACATTTTTGCAAATTGGGTTAAGTCCAGAATATAAGATTTAAACATTTTATTTTGTTCACATATACTAGACACCTTAAGCTTTTAAACCTTTTTCTCAGCAATTGTTTTCAATAAAATAAAGAATTATTTGTTGCCTAAAATAATTTGAATATTTTCGCAAATTTTTGGTTAAAATTTTACTACAAATATGGTTTAAAAGTACTTGTAGAGACGTTTTTTCTAATATACGCAATTTTCAGTCGGTGGATTGGTTGTCAAGACACAAGGAGTTTAAGGCGAAAGGTGTTCACAGCGGATCTATAAACAATAGCAAATGACAACTTTTTACACATGGTTTATATGAAATTATTACCTTATTTTTGTTTATATTTTCCTAATAAAATGAGTTTAAAGCACAAAAATATATTTTTATTTATTTGTTTGAACAAAAATTGTTTTAACAATTATTTCCCCAGCAATTGTTTATAAATTTAAACAATTGCTGAAGGAAAATTATTGGAAGTTGTTCATACCTTAAAACAATTGTTAAGGGCGCCCAAAAAATCCGATTTTATTTAAAAAAAAAACACAAACCGTGGAAAGCTTGAGATCTAAGGTATCTTTGAAAAAAATTGAGTGCCTATAGGATGAAATTCGCAAAATTGTTTATTTTTTTAAAACGAAATTAAATTGCAAAATATTGTGCAACACTAGTAGCGGCGGAAACTCCAATTGCGCAAACGCTGATTGTCTGATGGGATTTAGCTCATGTGGGCTATTCATATCTTGTCTTACCAAATGTTCCGGACCTTTCTAAAAGGAAGCATATCTTGGTTTTTGTTATATATGTCGTAGTCTTTCAGTATAATCTACATAAAGATTCTATTCACCTTATGAATCGTCGGCATATGGTGTAAAATAATCTAGCTACACAATCTGACGCTGTTTCGCCATAATATTGTGTCGTAACATAATCTAATGTAAGGATTGGGAATTTCGTGAAAAAGCGGGTTAGTTCTAATTAGTTGTAGTTAGTTTTGTACTTAGCGTTAATATAAAAAATAATACATTAATAACCTAAACGTTGTGTATCAATAAAATTATAGTTATTAAGCTATCAAGGGTATTATAAGGATAATAACGCTTAAGGTCGATGGTGTGTTTCCCGAGGGCCTTGTGGTAACCATGGTTGTAAGTTATTTGTCAATAAGACAGCACATAAAAAATAATTTTGCGATTGAGGCATAAAAATGTCCGAGGTAGTGGAAAATATCCATCTCCCCCAAGATATTTTAGTGCTAAAGCTGAGTATGCGCTTGTGCCAGAAAAAACTAGGCGGATTTACGAGAAAGAATATTTCCATTTTGAGGCCTGGCTGACGGAACACTGCGTGGACCGTGTGGACGAAACCGTTTTGATGGCTTATTTTCAAGATTTGTCAGAGTCATATTCTCTAAATTCCCTTTGGACAAAGTTTTCAATGTTACGTAAAGAATTAATAGTTCATAAGAAGATAAGAAGTAATGAAAAGTTGATTTCTCTGCAACAGTTCCTAAAGCAACTTGGGAGAAATTATCAGCCTAAAAAGTCAAAGGTTCTGACTCGCGAACAAGTTATTACTTTTTTGAAAGATGCGTCGACTGAAAAATATTTGGCAGATAAAGTTGCATTAGTAATATGTGTATTCGGAGCTTGTAGAAGAGACGAGCTTGTGAAATTAAAGTTTTCCGATGTGCGTGATATGGGTCAGCATATATTTATTGACATTCCACAAAGTAAAAATGGGCAAGCAAGGAGCTTTTTGGTTATTAATGACAGTGAAATGTGCGCAACAAAGTTAATTCGGGACTATGTATCTTTGCGACCTAAAAGTGCACCTATTGATAGGTTGTGAGAAAAAAAGTGAAATATACCCTTTAAGATTGCTACATATTTGGGTTTACCTGATGCTAAGGCGTACACAGGTCATTGTTTAAGACGTACAGACGTAGTTCCGAGAGCTTAATGAGGTTAGGAGGCTGGGAGAGTTCTTCGGTAGAACGAGGGTACGTGGATGATAGTGAAAGCTCCAAATTGGCTAATGCTTTTCTTGTAGTTGGGAAAAGTATTACTTCAAGTAACAGAGCAACTGCGGTGGGGTATGGAAATGTGGAATTTTCCGGTCAGTTTAAAAATTGTACGTTTTACTTTAAAAATAATTTTTATTATGATAAGTATATTGTGTAAGTATGTTTGGATTTTCGTAATAAATGCTTAAATGAAGATAATTTATTGTTTATTTATTGGTAAATTTGTAGGCCCTAGGGCGTTATTTTTTTTAATAACACCCTAGGGTAATATTTCGTATTTAACTGACTTTGACATAATATTATTATTTGTCAAATAATATACCAGTCGGACATTAACAAATAAAGACAATGGAAGTCCAAGATTTTAGTGATATTGGTACCATAACATAGAACACTTTCAAGAAAACGTCAGCCAGGTTATGTTACGACATAATATGACAAACAACTGCGTAGGCTTTTCATGATAAGCCTAAATATATCGTGTAGCTTGATTATTTTACATGATACGCCGGCGCCGACGCTTTATAAAGAGACTAGGATCTGCGTGAAAAGACGGATTTCACGAAAAGGCTACGATATATACATCTTTATAAAGGGTTTCCAGCAAAAAACCTGTTTGACTTCTCGTTCATCCCACAACTTTTGTTTTTTTTTAGCTGATAAGACTTGGTCTAATAGAATATATTTTACATAATTTGAGATATACATACAAATTGGTAGAAGATTTCTTTTTTTATTTAGGTATTTTATTTAATGGTTGCTTTTGGATTATTTTATTTATTACACACTTATTATAAGTTGCAAATTTACAGGATAGATAATAGAATTGACTGATAAAGTAAACTAATAAATAATGATGCACTCTTATTCCGAAAGAAAACCAAATGAACTAGTTTTTTTATTCTCCCCTAATACAGGCAAAAAATTTCGTTATCTTTTTAGAGCAGTAATAATAAAGCAAGCCGACCCGTAAGTGCCCCAGGGGGCTCTACTTTAGGAACGGCCCCATAAAAATCCGATAATTTTACCCTATTGTCTACAGCCTAACAGAAGATTAGGGTTAGGGTGGTTTTTAAACATCCGAAGGTACTTAACATGCTAAAGTAAACAAAATGTTACAAACCAATAATGTTGTGAAAACATATACAGAAATTTTAAGTGAAATATGAGGTTAGCTTAGGGCGTAAAACGCAAACAAATATATTGTGACAAATTATTAAAACAAATAATGATTTTATTGATCACGTAAAGAATAAAACGTTATTAAACTTATGCAGACAAGTACATTTAGGTTGGTTGAAAAGAATTATCCTTATTAAAAACAAAAAAAAAAAAAAAAAATTGACTTTCACGTGAAGAACTCCATAATTACTGAATCTAAAAAACAGCTTTGATTTTAAAATTTCACTTATATCTACAACGTATGACATGTAACTTGTTTTTATTAATAATTTAAAGCAGTACGCAAACATCTTTATACAGTGTGGCCAGTAAAGTCCGCATCATATGGGATTTTTTTTTATTAATACCTTTTCGAAATTTGACTTTGGCATCAATTTCTGCTTTGATCGAAATAAAAATTAACCAGAAAAATAATAGTCACGTGATGCGCATTATCTGTTAAATTCTAATTTTTTCAAAAAAAAAATTCAAAATTTTTTAAAAGGTCATTACCCAAAATATCGAAAAAAGTTATTAAATAAAGTTTTCTAAATGCAATTTTTAGCCCATATACAAAATTCCAGCTGTATAAGACAATTTTGATATTTTATCAGTTTTTTGTAAATTGCACCACTGTTGCAAAATAAGACTCCACGAAACCCACATTATTTTTTTTTAAAGTAGCGTCATATGAAATGTTTGTTTTTCTACAAAATCCAAATTGATTGAAATTTGGCCACACGTGATGCAAATTTTATTTGTTTTTAACCCTGTATAAAGTAGCTTCAAAAAATAACTATTTTTGAAAACGTAGTTTGGGCCTTAAAGTAATACACATGATATAAAAAAAGATAGTTTAATTATAAAGAGTCAAATTTTCTAATGAAAAAATCATAATATTATAAATAGAGCTATTGAAATTTGGTCATATGTGATGCAAAGTTTATTTGTTTTTAACTCTGTATAAGATAGCTTCATAAATTAACTATTTTTGAAAACGTAGTTTGTGTCTTAAAGTAATACACACAATATTAAAAAGATAGTTTAATTATAAAAAGTCAAATTTTTTAATAAAAAAATCATAATATTATAAATAGGGCTATTGAAATTTGGTCACATATGATGCAAAGTTTATTTGTTTTTAACCCTGTGTAAGGTAGCTTCATAAAATAACTATTTTTGAAAACGCAGTTTGTGTCTTAAAGTAATGCACATTAATATTAAAAAGATAATTTAATTATAAAGAGTCAAATTTTCTAATAAAAAAATCATAATATTACAAAAATTTGGTCACATGTAATGCAAAATTTATTTGTTTTTAATCCTGTATAAGGTAGCTTCATAAAATAACTATTTTTGAAAACGTGGTTTGTGTCTTAAAGTAATACACATTAATATTAAAAAGATAATTTAATTATAAAGAGTCAAATTTTCTAATAAAAAATCATAATATTATAAATAGGGCTATTGAAATTTGGTCACATGTGATGCAAATTTTATTTGTTTTTAACCCTGTATGAGATAGCTTCATAAAATAACTATTTTTGAAAACTGGGTTTGTGTTTTAAAGTAATACACATTAATATTAAAAGATAATTTAATTATAAAGAGTCAAATTTTCTAATAAAAAAACCATAATATTATAAATAGGGCTATTGAAATTTGGTCACATGTGATACAAAGTTTATTTGTTTTTAACCCTGTATGAGGTAGCTTCATAAAATGACTCTTTTTAAAAACGTAGTTTGTGTCTTAAAGTAATACATATTAATATTAAAAAGATAATTTAATTATAAAGAGTCAAATTTTCTAATAAAAAAACCATAATATTATAAATAGGGCTATTAAAATTTGGTCATATGTGATGCAAAGTTTATTTGTTTTTAACCCTGTATGAGATAGCTTCATAAAATAACTCTTTTTGAAAACGTAGTTTGTGTCTTAAAGTAATACATATTAATATTAAAAAGATAATTTAAATATGAAGAGTCAAATTTTCTAATAAAAAAATCATAATATTATAAATAGGACTATTGAAATTTGGTCACATGTGATGCAAAGTTTATTTGTTTTTAACCCCGTATGAGGTAGCTTCATAAAATAACTTTTTTAAAAAACGTAGTTTGTGTCTTAAAGAAATACATATTGATATTAAAAAGATAATTTAATTATAAAAAGTCAAATTTTCTAATAAAAAAATCATAATATTATAAATAGAGCTATTAAAATTTGGTCACATGTGATGCAAAGTTTATTTGTTTTTAACTCTGTATAAGATAGCTTCATAAAATAATTCTTTTTGAAAATGTAGTTTGTGTCTTAAAGTAATACATATTAATATTAAAAGGAAATTTAATTATAAAGAGTCAAATTTTCTAATAAAAAAATCATAATATTATAAATAGGGCTATTGAAATTTGGTCACATGTGATGCAAAGTTTATTTGTTTTTAAGCCTGTATAAGGTAGCTTTATAAAATAATTCTTTTTGAAAACGTAGTTTGTGTCTTAAAGTAGTACATATTAATATTAAAAAGATAATTTAATTATAAAGAGTCAAATTTTCCAATAAAAAAATCATAATATTATAAATAGGGTTTTTTTATAGTTTATTTTGATTTCTGGGAGTAACAAATTAAAAGAATAAGTTTGAAATAACATATATATCTTATAACGCGTTGCAAATGTTTTCACAGTATATTTACTATTTTTATATAATTTCATAAAAATTATTATTTTATTATAGTACTTAAAACAATTCAATTTTATAAAGAATTAAACCTTTTTATGTCTTTTCATATTTTTTGTTACTATTATAGCGGGAGCAGACTAGCTCTCCATACTAATCTCTAAAAAAAGTATAATCTTTAAAAATAATATATAAATATCTTTATTCTGGAGAAAAGCCAAATAATTTTTCTTTTAATATAAATAGGGATATTGAAATTTGGTCATATGTGATGCAAAGTTTATTTGTTTTTAACGCTGTATAAGGTAGCTTTATAAAATAATTTTTTTGGAAAACGTAGTTTGTGTCTTAAGGTAATTCATATTAATATTAAAAAGATAATTTAATTATAAAGAGTCAAATTTTCTAATAAAAAAAATCATAATATTATAAATAGGGCTATTGAAATTTGGTCCCATGTGATGCAAAGTTTATTTGTTTTTAACTCTGTATAAGGTAGCTTTAAAAAATAATTATTTTTGAAAACGTAGTTTGTGTCTTAAAGTGATACACATAATATTAAAAAGATAGTTTAATGATCAAGAGTCAATTTTTCTAATAAAAAATCATAATATTATAAATACGGCTATTGAAATTTGGTCACATGCGATGCAAAGTTTATTTGTTTTTAACCTTGTATAAGTCAGCTTCATAAAATAACTATTTTTGAAAACCTAGTTTGTGTCTTAAAGTAATACACATAAAGATAGTTTAATTATAAAGAGTCAAATTTTCTAATAAAAAATCATAATATTATAATTAAACGCATTTAAAATACCACCTTTTTAATTAATAACAAACTATTTTTAGTATTTGAATATTAGAAAAACAATTCAAAACTTAAGATTTAAAATAACATTTCTGTGTGCCTACCATTGCGTTCAATACAAATAATTGTTCTTCTTGACACATCTTTAATAAAGTGTCTGATACTAAGGGGCCTTATTTCTAAAATGCAGTTTCAAATCACCGTGTCCAAATGATCAACACTACGGAAAAGTCTTTGTTTGTAAACTTTTTGTTTTAGGTAACCCCACAAGAAAAATCAAGTAGGGTTAAATCCCCAGACTTAGCCGGCCAGTATTTCTCCATATTACGCCCAATTACTTTGCCCCTAAATATTTTTAAGAGGCGTTCTTGAACTTGTCTTGTATTATGGATGGGAGCACCGTCGCACTGGTACCACAAATTATGCCTTATTTCAATAGGCATATTGTCCAAAATTTTAAGGATCTCAGTGTTAAGCAAGCGTAGATATTCTTCAGAATTTAAATCACTTTTAGAAAATAAGGACCAACAACTTAATCGTTTAAAAAACCGCACCATACATTTGTTTTAAAGGAATTCTGGTCCTTGCATTCTATTATAAAATTTGGATTTTCTTGAGCCCACAAGCCGCAATTTTGAGAGCTTACAACGCCGCCGCCGTTTGAAGTGAAAGTGGCCTCGTCGGTCCATAAAACGTAAAAGGGAAAGGACACATCTTTTTCTTTTTCCCCCTGGTACCAAAAAGAGAATCTCAAACGTATGTCAAAATCGAGTATTTATAAATTTAGGTTTATAAGGTTTAAATTTATTTTTATGCAAAGTCTTCCCTACACTCTCTCTTTGTACATCAGTTCTGCAAGAAACATGTCTAATACTAGTTTGGCCATGTTCCACAACATCTAGGCACACATTTAATTGGACTTCTTCACTATGTTTTATAGGATTGTAAGGTTTTTTTAAATGAATTTTTCACCGATCCAGTTGATTTAAATTTCGCCATAATCCTACTCACAGTAGACTTTTTCACATTTTTGCCTGGATACCTTTCATTAAAATATTGGCTGCTACACGATGACTTGTGTTTTTACCACATATTAATACAATTTCAATTTTTTTCTGTAAAGTTAACCTTTTTTAAATTTAATATCCAGTATTAATTAAAAGTCACTATGACAAACAGAAAGCGGTTTGTCTGTCATTATTAAAGCAAGGGCTTGTTGATCTTTTTTTTATCATTTGTTTTGCGGCCAATTTGTTTTTGGTGCATCAGTGTAAGGTACAATACTAATTAGTTTTTTGGAAACTGCACTTCAATAATAAAATACTATTTTGACTTATTTTTTAACATAGCTTTATAACAAATTTTACTAAAGAGTTTTTAAATTAAATCGTTGAAACTATATAAACTTTACGTAAAGTTAAACAAAAATTTATTTTCCCCTTAATGCAAACTTTACTGATGACACTGTGTAGCTGTCTGTCTTAATTAAAATGTGTATTATTTTTAGACACAAAGTACGTTTTCAAAAATATTTATTTTATGAAGTTACCTTACACAGGGTCAAAAACAAATAAACTTTGCATCACATATGATCAAATTTTAATAGCCCTATTTGGATTTTTTAGAACAGCAAACATTTAATATTGCGCAACTTTAAAGAAAATGTGTCTGGAATAAAGCATTCTCAAAACTAAGAAGTTTTATGTAGGTTACGTTGAGTCTTATTTTGCAACAGTGGTGCAATTTACAAAAAAATGACCAAAAAATCTCTTGTCTTAGACAGCTGAAATTTTGCATACGAGCTAAAAAGTGCATTTAGAAAAACTTTTTACAATAACTTTTTTCGATATTTAAAGAAATAACTCCACTTTTGATTTTTTTTGGAAAAAAAAAATTAAAATTTAACAAATAGCGAATCACTTGACTATTATTTTTTTGGTTAATTATCATCTCGATCGAAGCAGAAATTGATGCTTAAGTCAAATTTCGAATTAATCTATTAATAAAAAAAAATCCCATATGATGCGGACTGTACTGGTCACACTGTATAATAAAATGGTAGTAAATACTTATAGTTCAATAAATATGTGGAAACCCTATTTAATCTTTAACCTATTTTTTAATATTATTTACCAAAAGAGTTTAGGGATGGCGAGTTATCAAACTTTGTTTATCGTTCAGAAAATAATATGTGTTCTCAATTTTAATTATTTTCAAAAATTTTGAAAAAGACATCAGTGTTTTACCTTTGCTAGCTTAATGTAGGATATTATAATGATGACTAAGACTGTAGCTACGTTCTGTCAAATGTGTAACCTAGTAAAATCTTTTTGACTTTTATGAAAACTATTCCTGTGCTCCGTAATCAATTTTTCATTTATCTGTACTATATGTACACTTGATAGTATGAAAGCTGGAGGGGTGAAAAATAGTATATTATTCAATGAGCATCAATTACGTTACGCAAACTTCATCATCGTGAGTAATAGCTATTACATGCGAGTAGAATACTATACTTTTTCAAAGACTTATCTTTTATATAGTGAGTTACATAGCTGTTTAAATTACCTGTTTAATGATTTATCATAGCTGCATTTTAATTACATTTTTTGGAACTTTCTATTAAAAGTACACGAGAGAAAGAAAGAAATCTGCCCAAGTACTTTTTATTTTTTTTACAATTTTACTTTAATTACCAACCTCGCGATAGACATACTAAGATATGAATATATTTAAAATTTTCTTTATCGGTGATTTTTTATTTACCCGCCACACTTTGCATAATAAAATTACTTTTTATTCAAACTTATTTATTAGAACACATTATGGTAAATAACACAACATTATTAATTACTAACATTTTCTTTGAAAATATTTATGATGATATTGAAACAATTGGTGAATTTTAAAGTTGGAATGGTATTAATGTCTAAATTAACATTTTCGTTATTTGTATTTTTATGCATATTCACAGTACTCGCATTTATGTTAACTGTATTAAAAATATTATTTGCAGTGTCTATTTTATTTCGTAGCGCTTGGTCTATGTAGCCCTTTGCTACTGAGGTGGATTTCCACCCACCATGTCTTTTAAAGCTGTGATATCGTCACCACAGTCTACCAGAAGAGTGGCGGACGACCATCTTAACGTATGGCCGGTATATAGTTCTGGATTTGGTAGATTTTAAAAAAATAGCAACTTGTTTTCCCATCGATCCAAATTTGTTAATTCCAATAGATTGGATCGTACTTTTACCTTGTTTATAATTTAGAAAAAATGAAGTTGGACAGGAAAGATTTTTTGTTCGAATATTAATATATTTTTGGTAATTTTTTACTTACCTGGCCCACGGCCGATTTTATTGAAATTTTGTATACTGGGTTTTTTTGGCGCGCTGATCACAAATCTGAAGTCAAATTTTGTCGGACACTTTTAGTTTTTGAGTTATAATGACCCACTCGGACCTAACCTCAATACCGTACAAATTTTTCTAAAATTCCTCCTTCTTAAAACTGATTACAGCCAAAATGGAAGAATTTATGGAAATACACTTATTATTTTATAAGATAAATTTAATTTCACCTTCATTTAACAAATATTTTTAATAAAAAAATAGAACAACAAAAATATTATTTTTACTCTTAAAAATGTCAACAAAATTGTCTAGTGAAACAATTGAATGGCCTACTTTATAAATTTGAATTATTTTTATTTTTCGCGATCTAAATTTGAAAAGGAAGCCAGCAATTTTTCTGTCAGGCAAAGCACACTATTATTTTTATACACTATCTTATAAGGTCAAAGGATTTGAAAGATGAACTTTTTTTTTTTTATATAAATGAAATTTGTTA